>BMAC01000600.1:104601-124526 GCA_014905375.1 Phtheirospermum japonicum | reverse complement strand
TTTTTTATTTTTGATTTTTTCTTTGAATATTTTATATATTCTACCATTCTCCAGATTTAGAAAACAATTAATTCGAATTTAATTTTAATTAAATATAATCTTATTGATTTCAGTTTTTTTGACTGTTTATTTTCTAATTTTAAGTTTAGAATATATAAATAACTTTCTAGAAATTGTTTTTATATATTTAAATAATTTAATTTATTAATTATATATTTATATAATGATTTTCAATAATTTTTATTTTTTTTAAAATAAGTATTTAGAATTTATCTATAATTAAATTATAGTTTTATTTAATTTCAAGATATTTGCAGATACTATTGAAAATGTATAAATTCAAAAAAAAAAATATATAAATTTATAATATAATATAGAATATTTAATTAATAAGTTTGAATATTTAATCAAATTTATTATATTTGTTTTCAAATTTTAAAGTATTTTAAGATTTATTTTATAAATTTTTATAATATTTTTTATTTTTTATATTTTTTAATTGTACTAAGTAATTATTCATGAATAAATATTTATTTTTATATGTATTTAAATGACTTTATGTATTTTAAAGACTTATATTATTATTCTACAATATTTTTATGTTTTTATTTTGAAATTTATTAAATAATTATTTTTAAGATTTCTTGATTTGGACAACATGTAGGTTTTGTGTAACAATTATTTTTATTTTTCAAGTATTTTCTTTTCACTCTATTACCAAGAAAATAAATCCTAAATATTTTCTATTATGTTTTCATTATTAAATATATTAAGTAATTACTTATGTAAAATATGTATTTATATATTCATTTAACTAACTCTATAATTTCTTTTTACCACTTATATTATTATTTTGTATAAATGAATTATATTCAGTTTTCATATTTATTAAATAATATGTAAATTTAAACAATAGTTTATAAATAATTTATTTATTTCAAGTTTTGAGATTAAATTAGTACTATATTATAATATTTTATATTTTATTAAGAAAACCCTCAAATAACATTGTGACTCAACATTTCATTGTTTTTGATACAATTTTTTTTTATTCAGTAGTTTTATTTATTTTATAATATTTATTTTTTCTTTTCCTTTTTTGGGTTTTGGAATAATTATTTAGCAGTTAATCAAAATTTTTTATATTTTTTTTCCAGTTTACAAGTATTTTGAGATTTAATTTGATATACTTTATTAATTTTATGTTATTTTTTAATCTTCCTAATTATATTAAGTAATGATTAAATATTTATTTTTTAAAATTTATTTAAATTACTTTATGATTTTTAACGACTTATATTAATAGTCTATAATATTTTTAATTCTTTTATTTATCAAGTTTATAAAATAATTATATGAATCTAAATTATAACTTATTATATATTTCTTGGTTTCAAATCTCGATATTTATTTAGTATTATATTATAATATTTTATATTTTCTTCGTTTTATAATTTATTGAATAGTTATTTCAAAAAAAAAAAAAATTATTTGTTAAACTAGAAACATAATTTAAAATTTCTAGTTTGTTTTATATCATTTTACAATATTCTTTGTTTTTTCTGATTTTTTAAATAGTTTTTTTCTGGATTCATTAAGTATTTTTTTTCAAACTTATCATAATTAAAATAATTTCTAAAAAATTGAATATGATATTGAAAGAAAATTATGAAATTACATAAGTAAAATATATAACTTATAATTATTTCAAAGATAATCATGATTTATTTTTTTAAATCTAATTTATAATTATTTTGAGATTCAGTTTATAATATTTACTAAAATCTATGCCATGTTTTTTATTTTTAAATATATTAATTATTCATGATTAAATATTTATTTAACCTAAATTATAAAATTTAAATGAATTGTATTTTTATTTTATATTATTTTTATTTTTTTTGTTTCCATTTTTATTAAATAATTATATAAATTTAAAATATTGTGTTATATATTCTTTATGATTTTAAGTTTTGAACTTTATTTAGTATTATATTATAAATCTTATATTTTTCTTTTTATTTTTTTATTTATTTTTTGTATATTATAATTTATTAAATAGTTATTTAGAGTTTTTTTTATTTATTTATGAAAAGATTATGTGGTAGTTTTGATTTATATAAGGTTAAGAGTAATTGTGAATAGGCGCAACACAAATAATCTATGAGTTTCAACATCTCTCGGCCAACGTAATTTAAAAAAATGAATAACCTATTCCTCTGTATCTCATATGGGTTTCATAATTATAGGAATATGTTCTATCACTGATATGGGACTCAAAAGAGCCCTTTTAC
This sequence comes from Phtheirospermum japonicum, assembly GCA_014905375.1. NCBI lineage: Eukaryota > Viridiplantae > Streptophyta > Magnoliopsida > Lamiales > Orobanchaceae > Phtheirospermum > Phtheirospermum japonicum. The sequence goes on along the minus strand of BMAC01000600.1, from coordinate 122,232 downwards.
TAATAATCTCTCATGGATTTATTGGCGCTTCACTTATTTTCTTGGCCGGAATGACTTATGATAGAATACAGAGTGTTTATCTTGACGAAATGGGTGGAATAGCTGTCCCAATGCCAAAATAATTCACGATGTTCAATAATAAACATTAATTATATATTATTTCTAAAAATTAACATCAAATACTAGTTGGTGAAATGGTTAGAATCATACTTTGTTAGCAATTGGTGCTATACATTGTGGGTTCAAGTCCTTAGGTAAATGAATTCTATTAAAACATGTATTATGTTATTGTATTATTTCCAGTTAGTTTCTATATATCCTAAAAATGGAGAAAGTGACTTTATCTAAACATATCTTATGTCTTGTATTGTTTATACTTTATTTTCAATTTGTTTCTATACATAATAATTTGAAAAGTAAACCTTGTCAAAACACATGTTTCCATATTATTTCCAATTTATTTCTATACCCTAATAAATAGAAGAGTGAACCCATGTGTTTCTTATTATTTCCATTTGTTCTATACCCTAATAACTAGTTTGTTTCTAATTTATTTTTATACCCTACCAATTGGGAAAGTGAACCCTAGCAAAAACATGTGTTTCCATATTATTTCTAGTTTGTTTCCACACCATTGCAATTGAGAAAGCGAACTCTGTCAAAACATGTATTTTTATATTATTTTCATTTTGTTTCTATACCCTAATAATTAATTTATTTCTATACCCTAATAATTGGGAAAGGACACCCTATCAAAACAGTTTTTTTTTTAATATTTTTTTTATTTTGTTTCAATACCCTAATAATCAGTTTATTTATATACCCCAATAATTGGGAAAGTAAACACCATAAGACATGTATTATATTTTTTTAAGAATGCAAATAATGAACTCCATACCCCCATTTTCGCGTAACTCAATTCGTAAATTGTTTAAAATTGTTTCATATTTATTTTAAAATTGTTTAACGATCGTTTCATGATTGTTTCATACTTGTTACATAATAGTTTCAAGATTGTTTTATACTTATTTCATAATTTTTTCAAGATTATTTCATATTTATTTTTCACATGGTTTTAAAAATCGCTAGGCGGTAGACCAACTCCTAGTGCGTAGGCGGTCAAGTGGGGCCTAGAATTTAAACATAAATACCATATTTTATTTGATATTTAGGCATAATATTGAGCAACAATTCAGATATAGATAAATGATGATAAAATCGCAATTATACCGCATAATATAAGCTTATTATCAACAGAAATCGGCTAGTTATTTTGAAGTTCATTTTTGTCAACTTTCATCGAACACTTTATCTACATTATTAGATTTATATATTTCTAATTACGAACATTAAAATTGATCAATTCCTCAAATATTCGAATAATCTTCACTTCCAAATGAACACCCCAAACATCAAATTCACTATAAGAAATCAGATGTTTGGTGATTATTTTTTTTCCACACATAAAAATTCGTCATAATATGTTAATCAATAGTGACGTTTTTTAATTTCGTCATGGAATAACACCCTTCTATGACAGTATTTATTGTTGTCACAGTTGTTCACCGGTTTCGTCATGAATACTTATATTTGATGACGTTTAAATGTAGTTTGTCACAATATTGGGAAGACGAAAAAAAAGGTTCGGAAAACCCTTTTTAKGACAAACATATAATAAAGTGTGATGAGATTTGGGTGTCACGATAAGTTTCTAGTTGTGACAGAATCATTTTTGTCACTAATGTCTTCTCGAAGAATGATGACGATATTTGGTGTCACAACAAGTTTCTTTTCATGACAACGCCATAATTTGTCATCAGTTCTAGAAAAATGGCGACAACATTATTTTGACACGAAAGAGTTCTTTGGTGACGTCAAATATCATAGTAATTTTATTTTTGTTACAAACTCACACCAGATTTAGGAGACTCTTCCGATAACAAATTGACAATAATTAGAGATGATTTTTGGTATCACTGCATATTTGTGTTATTAAAAGCATCATATTTCTCATTAATTCTTCTAAATATAATGTTAATTAATTTTAATTACTCTATATTTCTTAATGACTATATTATTATTAGATACTATTTCTTAAGTTTCTTATTTTTAAAATTGATTAAATAAGTTTATAAATTTAAATAATAGATTATTTTTTCTGATTTCAAGTTTTGAAATTTATTTATTATTTTGTTATAACATTTTATATTTGTCTACAAAAGTTCTCAATTAATTTCTTTAACCAAAATCTCTTTTTGTGAATAACCTTTTTTTGTGTGTGAAATACTTATTTAGAAGTTAATCAAACTTTATTATATTCTTATCTAATTTAATATATTTTGATGTTTATTTTACAATACTTCAATTATATTTTTCATTTTTAAAATATATCAGTAATTATTGATGATTAATTACTTATTTATCTTGCTTTATAATTCTTAACGGCTTATATTATTATTCTAGAATATTTTTAAGTTTTTTATTTTAAAAAATTATCTTATAAATATGTAAATTTAAAATATTTGTTAGTGTGTGTGTGTGTATATATATATATATATATATATATATATATATATATATATTCTGATTTTAAGTTTTGATATTTATTTAGTATTACTTTATAACATTTTATTTTGTTTATAATTTTTTTTTGAATTTTCATTTATTAAATACTTATTTAGAATTTATTTTATATTTATGAGAAGTTTTAACATTTTTATTAAGCTTAAGAAATAGATTTTTGGTAAGTTATGTAGGGTTAAAATAAAGATTAAACTTATTTTTGAATGCATATTTCTTTGTTTATAAATTATAATATCAGGACCACATGGTGGAGTGGTAGGGGGTAGGTACAAAATTAAAACATTACGGGTTGAAGCCCTATATCTCTTGAAGATTATTTTTTGACTCCCTAGAGAAAGTGTAAATGTTGAGCAATGCCAATAAAAAAAATTAAAATCGCAAAACAAAACCACTGTGGGACTTGAACCCACAATGTATAGCACCAATTGCTAATAAAGTATGATTCTAACCATTTGACCAACTAGTATTTAATGTTAATTTTTAGAAATAATATATAATTAACGTTTGTTATTGAACATCGTGAATATTCTTGGCATTGGGATAGCTATTCCACCCATTTCGTCAAGATAAACACGCCGTGAGCGGAAGAAATATCATAGGCGACCAAGAATAGGAGAGCACTCGGTCTAGGTCTTTCCTTGTGATCTTAATAAAGGTCCTGTGTTATTAAAACATGTGTTATGTTTCTACATTGTTTTTACTTTATTTCATACTTATTTTTATACCCTAAATATTGAGAAATTGAACCATATTAAAACATGTATTATTCTTCTAATAACCTAATACAAGTGAACCATGCACAGCCGCACGAAAGGTTTCACAAGCAAGCAAGCTGCCAACCCACAAAAATGCAAGTGTACAATACAACTAAATAATTAACTAAACATATAAATAAATATATCAGATGAATTTGAGTCTCACTAGACATTTAAGGCAGTCACAAAGCTCATAGTTCAAGTCTGTGAGAGGGACATCATATAGCCTTTCCATTTAAGAACCCATTTTGTTTTGTACTCTGGGTACACTTTTGGAGCTGTAGCTTGACCCATGAGCAACTTTTTCAAGCTTCGACTCCCTTATATCTTTCACTATAGCAACCTAGCATCGCCAAATTCTGTATTCAAGGACATATTACAAAAAAAAAAATGAACAAAGAAAAACTTGTTGCATGCATCACAAATTTATACGGATGACGTTTTCTGGAATGTTTACTTTAGTAGAACTATTGCTAATTTTGGAGGCACATTGGCAGCCTAACTGGAACACATACCAAAGATGCTCGGCTCAGGTCCAAACTCAGATATTCCAAGATGCGTGCAACAATATACACAAAGTTCAAATATGTGACAATTAAGCCCAAAAAATCAGGCCACGAGGTGGAACCCTATAATAATACGGAAAGCATTGGGCATGAATTTATGTACCAGAATCCGGTACATCCGAGACACGGACAAAATGAAAGGATTGACGGGGAGATGCAACCCAGCTTGGAACTGGTCTACAAAGAAAGTTGGGTGGTCTGCCAGCGGCTGATAGGCCACTTGACCGGCGTCAGGGTGAATAAGGGAGAATGCATTAGGGATTTGAAATTTGTCCTTTAACCCCTCCACGGTGCTATTACTGAGAATGGATACTATGTTATCTGGATGGCTCGGAATCGGAGGATTGCGTTCATCGGAAGAGGTCAGGGATAAGGTTGCCGAAGAAGAAGTAGTTAAATTGAGAGAAGAAGACTAAGAGGATGACTGAGTAGACATGACCAAAAAAAATATGAAGGAGATTGGAAAAGTACCTGGTTTTGGAGGAGAGAGAACTTCGAGTTTAAGAGAGAGACGTTTGCTTGGCGAGAACGAAAAAGTGAAAGTGAGCAAGTGAATCGCGAAAGAAGAGGAAGGGAGAGGTTTTGAAAAAGTGATTTTTGGAAAAAGGAGGATTTGGCCGGATTTGTGCATTTAATGCGCATCAGAGTACAGTACTTGAGGAGACGTGTTACAGATCCGATCTATTGGGTGGAATACGAGGCGTTACAGCTCATTCCAAGGGATATGACCTAATTTGAGGAGGAGGATTTGGCGGGATCCGTGCATTCAATGCGTGTCAGGGCGCAGTACCTGAAGAGGCGTGTGGGGAACCTCAACCACTGTAGTTGAGGGTGAAGCGTTATAGTTCATCCCAACCATTTAGGGGGGGGGGGGGGGGGGGGGGGGACTGATTGATATGACCTGATGTAGACCTGGTTGTGGACGAAACTGAACCGATTCCACAAGAAAGAGGAATGAAGCAAGAGATCCTGACCTGATCTGAATTCCTGGATAGGGCCTTATGAAGATCAGGTCAGGAATTTAGAAAGGATAATGACTAGTCCGCCAGGAGGCTCTCTGGTTAGATCTCCCCAAGATAAAAATAGCCTGGTCAGGTCGTTCTGAATAACGAACCAGGATTCACGGATTTTATTTTTGGGATCTCGGAAGGTCCCCACCTACTGAAGGTTATAAATATCTCTCAGCCCAAGGCTGAGAAAGGTATGACATTCTGAGTATTCTCACTTGAATTATTCCGATAAGAAAAAATGCTTAACTGACTTAAACATCGAAGAGGTTTCCACCGGAAATCCCCCGGTGGTCCTTTCAACGTATTTTTGGTGGAGCAGATCAGGATATTCAAGGAAGAAGCAGGTGTTCTTGGTTCGGTTATTTTCAGAGCGAAATAACTGGCGCTGTCTGTGGGAAAGGCGGAACTAAGCTAAGACGTGAGACAAAAGCATGGCATCAGACGGACTCAGGCAAAATCTAGTGGCGGAGATGGGTGGAATGTCAAGTTGTGCCGTGACAATGGGGATGCCAGAGACAATAGGACCATCAATAACAACCAAGACCAGCGAGCCGCAACCCCGTCCAGGGGGAGCTTCACAGGCCGAGGGTGGATCACTGAACGAATCTTTTCTGCAGCAAATATCTGACCTCATTGGCAGGGCGGTGGAGGTAGCTGTAGAAAAGAAGTTCTCCGAGCTTTCGTCATCCCCTCCCAAGGTAGCTCAGCTGCCGGAGACAGAGCCACCTCAGAACGCCCAGCGCACGGCCAGAGTTTCAACCCAGGAAGAGGAGGAGAGATTTTCCGCCTCAAACAGTGATACTTCAACCAAAACCAACCCAGACTTCACAGAGTAGATGCAAAATCTGCAGAGGGAGGTCAGGGAAGTCAAACAAAAATGGCGGGCACAGTCGCGGGCCAAGCACGGAGAAGTAATCCATACAAAGAGGCTGTCATGCGGGATGATCTACCGGCCTCCTACCGATCCATGGGTTTTGAGTACAATAGGACAATAGTTCCGTGGGATCACTTGAGCCGATTCGAGATCGCAGTTACCTTACACAAATTTTCTATTATGTGTCGGGTCTTCCCCACGACCTTCACAAAATCAGCTCAACTCTAGTTTAGCCAATTCCCCCCGATCTATAAGCAATTTTGATGAGTTCAGCTCTGCATTTCTGCACCAGTTCACTAGTTGCAGGAAGTATCAGAAAATGCCACTGGAACTGTTCAGTTTGAAGCAGAGAGAAGGTGAAAGTCTGCGTGGATATATTAAGCGATTTACAGAGGCCAAATTGGAAGTGCCATCAGCATCCGAGGAGCTCTTGGTGAATTCTTTGGCTCAAGGTCTTAGGAAGGGGGAGTTCTTCCGATCGCTGGTAGTTAAGCCAGCGCTGAAGTTTGGAGAAATTCTGGAAAGGGCAGAGAAATATATCCACTTGGAGGAGGCTTTGAGAATAAAAGATGATGGGAAAAAACGGAGAGAACGGCCTGACAAAGAAGAAAAGTCTCTGGTTAAAAAGCCCAGGACAGACCTAGGGGGAGGCCGTCCTCGGTTTGGTCGATACGCACCTCTGGCTTCACCCCAGGGTGAAATCCTGCAGGTGATCGAACGACACCTCGACCTCAAGTGGCTAAGAACGTACACTCGAAAACCATGAAAGTATAAGTCTGACCAGTTCTGTCGATACCATAACGAATATGGTCATGACACGGATTAATGCACACACCTGAAAGAAGAGATAGAACGAATGGTCCAGGCAGGACATCTCAAAAAATTCATACGAGCAAAACAAGAAGGATCCAGATTTGACCCTTATAAGAGAGATCGGTACCAGACGACCATGCAAGAGCGAGGTGGTATCCAGGAAAATAGGCAGAGGGAGAACCAGTCTCAGGAGATCAGAGGAGAAATCCAGATGATCACAGGTGGAGAATGGGATGAGCACTCAAGACGAACCCAGAATAACTATGTATAGGTTGCGAAAGGTCTGCCAAGGAAAGCGCAGGAAGTCGAATAGGTAGTCTCGATCTCGAACATCTGCTTTGGCTCTAAGGACGAAAACAGCATCCTGGAACCTCATATGGACGCCTTGGTGATAACATCTACCATAGCTAACTACAACGTACGAAGAATCTTTGTGGATACAGGTAGCTCGACAAATATTTTATTTTATGATTGCTTTAGGAAGTTAAACTTGGACTTGGAACTAGAGTAGGTCACTACCTCATTAGTGGATTTTTCTAGGGGAGCACTACACCCATTATGAGCGGTAAATCTCCTAGTCGCGTCGGGGGATGAGCCATTCAGGAAGACCTAGCCGGTGCGCTTCCTAGTAGTGGACGCACCATCTGCATATAATGCTATGCTTGGCTAGATATCCTTAAGCCAACTCCAAGCGGTGATCTCCGTATACCATATGAAGATTAAATCCCCTGTTCAGGAAGGGGTAGGTGAGGTTCGAGGAGACCAATATGCATCTCGTAGAGCATACGTGGACAATATCTAAAGAGATGAAGAGGTAAGGAAATCCAGAATACCTAGGACAGAGATGACTGCACCTGAGCTGGATCCGTGTGAAGAAAACTTGATGACGGTCTAGATCATACCAGGGGATGATAGCCGAGTCGTACGAGTAGGAACGACCTTGAACCCCAAGGTGTTGGTGGAACTCGTGACCCTCTTAAGGAATAGTGCGAATGTCTTTACCTGGTCTCCCTAAACTTAGTAAGGATAGACCCGGCAGTAGCTGAGCATCGCCTCAAAATCAGCCCCACGGTGAAGCCAGTAAAATAAAGGAAGCACAATTTTGGTCCAGAGAAGGAAGCTATTATTGAGGCAGAGGTAGAAAAGTTGTTGCGAGCTAAGCACATTCAGGAAATACAATTTCCAGAATGTCTTTCTAATACGGTGCTTGTACAAAAGACTCAGGATGATTGGCGGATGTGCATTGATTGCAAAGACCTCAATCGCGCCTGTCCCAAAGATCACTACCCGTTGCCAAGGATATACCAGCTTGTAGATTCCACCTCAGGTTGTGAACTGCTCATCATGATGGATGCCTCGCAAGGATATCACCAGATCACGCTGGCCGAAGAGTATTAGAAACGGGTCAGTTTTATAACTCCAAGAGGAACTTATTGCTACGTGGTTATGCCGTTTGGGGTCAAGAACGCAGGAGCCACGTATCAGCGGCTGGTAGATAAAATGTTCAAAACTCAGCTTGGGCGCAATATGGAGGTATATTTGGATGACATGCTGGTCAAAAGTGCCAAGGCAGCCTCCCACATTGACGACCTAAAGGAAACTCTCGATACCTTGAGAAAATACAAATTGAATCTCAACCCCAAGAAATGTGCATTTGGGGTAAGAGATGGAAGGTTCCTTGGTTATATGGTCACAGAGAGGGGAATAGAGGAGAATCCGGAGAAATTTAAAGCCATTATGGATATGTAACCTCCAAAGAATGTAAAGGAAATGCAATGCCTGGCAGGTCGGATAGCGGCCCTGGGTAGGTTTGTTTGGCGCTCGGCGGAAAAGAGCTTACCATTTTTTTGAGTCTTGCGAAAGAAGGTTCGATTTCATGAGACGAGGAATGCCAGGAGGCATTTCAGAAATTAAAAGAACATTTGGTCGACATGTCGCTACTTACCAAACCAGTCCAGGGAGAGCCTTTGATATTATACTTGTTTGTGGGGAAGTAAGTGGTGAGTACAGTTCTGATTAGTGAAGAAAGCAAGGTGTAGAAGCCAGTATATTATTGGAGAAAGGTATTACATGATGCCGAGCTCTGGTATGTAGAGGTAGAACGAGCCATGCTAGCTCTGGTCGGGACGGCTCACAAGCTCCGCCCTTATTTTATTTCACATGAGATAGTGGTCAGAACTAACCTGCCTATGAAGGCAATCATGAGTAAACCAGAGGTCTCAGGGCGTTTAGTGAAGTGGATAATTGAGCTCAGCGAGTTTGACATCAATTTTGAAGGGCGAACAGTGATTAAAGCCCAATCGTTGGTTGATTTCATGCAGGAGATGACCAACTCTCTTGAAGAAGAGAAAGAATGGGAGATATATACCGACGGCTCAGTAGAAAGTTTGGGTTGTGGTGCTGGAATAGTTCTAATACATCCCGAAGATGTGACCACGGAGTACGCGGTACGAATAAACTATCCCCTATCTAATAATGGAGCAGAGTACGGGGCCCTTCTAAGAGGAATACAGATGGCGAAAGAGCTTGGGGCAAAGCGCATATGTGCCCGATTAGACTCCCAGTTGGTCTATAAGCAGATAAGAGGTGAGTTTGACGCGAGAGACGAGCACATGCGGAAGTACTTAGCCCAGTTTCATGAATTAGCAAAGGCCATGAAAACTTAAACGTACTTCAAATTCCCAGGGAGGAGAATGGCCGAGCTGATTACTTGGCTAAGGTGTCCAGTTCAGCAACATATTGTCAGGAGAGAGTAATTACTCTGCTCATGGCGTACCAAGAATTTGGGGAAGGGGAGATAAACGCATTAGAGGAAGGAAAGGATTGACGTTCCCCGATCAAGGTATATTTAGATAAAGGAGAACTGCATGAGGATAGGAGGGAGGTAGAAAAGGTGCGGATCAGGTCGTCTCATTTTTGTTTGATAAAAGAAGAGCTGTTCAGAAGAGGGTTCGAACAACCTCTTTTGCGGTGCTTAAGTCTGAAAGAGGGCGCCTATGTTCTCAAAGAAATTTATGAGGGGTGCTGCGGAAATCACATGGGTGCTAGGACTCTATCAAGTAAAATAATGAGAGCTGGCTATTTTTGGCCACAGTTAAGGAAGGATGCAAAAGAATTTGTGAGGAAGTGTGACAAGTGCCAGAAGAACTCTCCCCTCATGCATCAACCTGCAGAGGAGCTCATGACAATGAGCTCTCTCTTCCCTTTTGCAAAATGGGGGATAGATCTGGTTGAACCTTTCCCCACAGCCCCAGCTCAGAAGAAGTCCCTGATAGTGGCCATAGACTATTTTAGTAAATGGGTGGAGGCTGAAGCTATAGAAAAAATTACGGAGAAGGCAATCATGGGTTTCTTGTGGAAAAATGTGGTGTGCCGATTTGGTGTCCCAAGGATAATGACACGCAGTTAATGGGAGCTCAGATTCGAGCCTGGTGCACAAAATGAAAATAGAGCAGCATTTCACATCTGTCTACCACCCCCAGGCGAATGGCCAGGTCGAAGTAACCAATTGAATCTTTGTGCAGGGAATTAGGGCGCGCCTCAAAAGATCAGGCGACAAGTGGGTAGAAGAGCTTAGCTCGATCCTGGACAGGGCCTTATGAAGATCAGGTCAGGAATTTAGAAAGGATAATGACTGGTCCTCCAGGAGGCTCTCTGGTTAGATCTCCCCAAGAAAAAATAGCCTGGTCAGGTCGTTCCGAATAACGGCCCAGGATTCGGGGATTTTGTTTTCGGGATCTCAGAAGATCCCCACCTACTGAAGGTTATAAATATCTCAGCCTCAAGACTGAGAAATGTATGACATTCTGAGCATTCTCACTTGAATTATTCCGATAAGAAAAACTGCTTAACTGACTTAAGCATTAGAGAGGTTTCCATCGGAAATCCCCCGGTGGTCCTTTCTAACATGTTGTTGGTGGAGCAGGTCAAGATATTCAAGGAAGAAGCATGTGTTCTTGGTTCGGTTATTTTCAGGGCAAAACACAATCATTCTTTGCAGAGTCAACTATGCGAGGAAATGCTCGAAAAACTTTGCAATTGCATAACATCTAAATGTCATAATTATCATGATACGAAGACAAAATGTAATATAAATACAAGCTTTCAGAGTAAAGCAAGCCACTACTATTTTTATGTAGTTATCTGAAGATTCTGCATTTACAAGCACTATTATCACAACAAGTTTGAAAAGGACCTATGTCAGAGAGTTAAAGTAAGAAGTGCAAAGTTTGTTATATCAGACAAATAAACTTTATAGAATAACAACTCTCGTTAGAACTCTTTTTGGAATAAAAAATGATAAAATGGAATAAACACTCTCTTCTCTCTCGTAATTTTCCCCTTCAATCAAGCCGACTCTCGGCTGCAAATCTGGCGTCCCTACCAAGCCGTCTTTTGACTTCACATTTGGCACCTCTACATCAGCATCCTCATCCTTGGCCTACTGAAGTTCTACCATTTGTCTCGTCAGTTCTACCGCCATCCTCTGAGATGTACGTCCCGCCTCCATCGATGGTTAATCAATGGATGCCATTTGGTCTGTTATATGTTAACGCAGGTTTAGGCAATCCGGTCTCCACTTCTTGTTCAATCGTCATCTCCCCTCCCGCGTCTGCCTCTGCAAATCTGCATTTGGATCCCTTCGAGCGGCTAGGGTTTCTTACTCTTTACTTGCGGCGCAAGTTACCCCTTTTCGTATTTCTGGCAAACTTTTTCTTGCCAACGCAGTGCACACTCCGACAATGTCCATTGGTACTTATTTTACCACCACGGTTGTGCCCGCCTTTAATGGTGGAGTTTGATGTTTTTTCTAGTGATGCTAGGGTTCAGAACGTCGTCTCATCATTCCAGTCTGTGTGGAACCCTTCTCCAATTATAGAGCCGCATTTCCCAGCAAGGATGACTTCTGGTTCTTATCCGCCCCTTCCAGCACTTTCTCCCTCCTTCTTGATGCAACAGTTTTTTGCAGGGACCGCAGCGGCTTATTCTTCTAATTACGTCCAATTTTAGCCCCCGTAAACTAGGTGTCTGCCCCTGCCCTCGTCGGCCTCCGGCAGCGATGGAGTTCCTCAACACTTTCCCCCGACTCATATGGCTCGGTATGGTTCAGCCATGCAGGCCGTCAACTCCACTGGATTCACTCCACATCCACCGTCTTTTGTTAGGGCTGCGGTGGGCTGCAACTTGGGGGGTTTTGAATTCACCGGTCAAAAAGGGTGAGTTTTACTTGATTATTATCGATGAAAGCCTTTATCAAAGTCGTGTTTCGAAGTTACGGGGACCCCTTATTGGTCATTTACTTCAATCTAACGGCTCAAAGCCTCTTTCGCTTAAAGAAACTAAAACCTCATTGAAAGACGCTTGGAAAACCATCGGCCCTCGGAAATTTGTTCCCTTAGGCAAAAGCTACTTCAGCATATTGTTTTCCATGGTTGGAGATAGAGATCGAGCGTTTGCAAAGCCATCTTGGAAGTTAGGCTCGAACTCCTTTTGACTTTTTCCGTGGACCCCAAATCTCAATCCTAATAAGGTCTCCTCAATGTCATCTCAGATATGGATACGTATTTATGAACTGCCGATTGACTATTGGGATCATTCATTTATTCTAAATATTGCTAGCATTGTTGGAACACCATTGCAAATCGATGAATGTTCGATTAATGGCTTTGTTGAGCACTTTGTTTGCGTTTTGGTTGAATTGAACTTAAATAATAATTTACATGAGAAGGTTATGATATATCGGGAAGGTTATTGTGGCTACATTTCCATTGATTATGAAAATTTGCCGGATTTTTGTTCTTATTGTAAGACACTAGGGCACCTTGTTGGGTCGTGTCCTGCCTCAAAACCTCGTGTTACACAATATGCTAATAGAAACGATTGGAAAATGGTTAATTATATTAGAAGGTCTCATCGACGTACAGTTTCCCTCGATCACCAGGGCCATCAACGTAAAGATTACCGTTTAAAAATGAATGTCAACCCTAACGATAATACTTTGAAGACCTCTAATGATTTTGATGTGCTAAATTCTGATATTTGTATGGGATCCTTGATGCAAAATTTTGTGGAAATTCCTTCTTCAAGCACTGACCTAAAAATTCCCGACCCCAGGATCCTTGTTCATAATTCAACCGCTACTCCTGTTACCTCTGCTTCGACCACTTTGGATGAAAAGGTTCTCAGTGGATCTTGTACCATTCTTCTGACATCGCAGCCCCCCGTATTAGGTGGCACTCTTGCTCACGGTGCCTTGCGTTTTACTTCGGCCACGCCCATGCCACCGACTCCCCTAAACAGAGCATCCACTTCCGCGAGCCCGAACTTTGTGGATACGAACGATCGTACTCTCGTAGTCTATAACCCTAACACCGCGACTAAAACCTTACTTCAACATTGCACAGACAGGGTTAAAGCCATCCATCCCTCTCATGATTTTATTCTTGATGATCCTGGGTTCTCAAACTCTCTTAAGTTAATATCCATGACTACCAGTGTTCGGTGGTTCGACCTTGATGATGCCGATGCTAATTTGGTGACATTTGAAAATGAGTTTTCTCAGCTTAGTGAGATGGATAGGAGGATCCGCCACCCTCCCCCCACCACGCCTATTTAATGTTTTGCCTCTTTTGGAAAATTTGGGGGATTGACAACTCTACTTCTTGTTTAATCCTTAAGGAGCTTTGTCGGGTGCACCGTCCTGATTTTCTTGCTATTTTGGAACCATGGTATTTTTCTCTAGCATTCACGCCACATTTTGGCGCTCCCTTGGTCTCACTCTAGTTGCTAAGAATTTTCGTAGTAATGGGGTCCCTTATATTTGGGTTTTCATGAGCTCTACCGTTACCTATACGACGACTTTATATTCTTCGGACCAAGTTATTCTCCTTTGGGCTACTTTTGGGTATCTTTAACCTTGGGTTTGTACATACTCATAATGCGGCCTCAGATCGACATACTTTATGGAGAGAGGTTTTGAGCCTCTCCCTCCCTCGTCTTTTGCTTATTGGGAATTTTAATGCGGTTCTGGGTGCCCAAGAGCGACTTGGGGGTAACCCCCCTAACGCTTCTGCTTGTACTGATTTTTTGCGCTTCTTGGATGCTGGTGGTTTTATGCAGGTTTCCACTACTGGGTTGTTTTTCACTAGAGTCAACCGCTGCCATACTGAGTTCCGGTTTGCCCATCCAAATCATGCGATTCATTCAGCGGATTTTCCCCTTGTGTGCGGGTGGATCTCGAGTCTTCTTCTTCCCCGCTCTTATTTGGACCACCGACCCATTCTTATTAAGTGTGCTAAAGACTTGAGTCTCACCTCGGGTACTCGTATTTTATGTTTTTAGAATTTTTGGACTTCTTATAATGGTTTCCATAACCTCGTCACCACCTCTTGAGCTCTCCCTTCCCAGGCTACTAACTCATCACCCACCTCATGGCTAAGTTAAGATACCTTCGTGGGGCTCTTCGGGAGTGGAATGCTCAGTCGGTTGGTAATATTCATCATTGAGTTGAGGCGATTCTTGTGGATCTCCTTGCTTTACAGTTTAGATGCTTCGATACAGGGTATTCTGATGCCGACATTGAGGCAGGAATTGCCCTTCAGGTTCAGTCGTCTTCACTGCTTGACACTTAGGCTAAACCTCTTTGGAAAAAGAGCCGTGCCGAGTGGCTTACGGATGGCAATCGTAACTCGACATTTTTCCATCTCAGCGTTAAGGCTCGGGTCACGAAATCTTCCATCGACTCTCTTTTAATTGATGGAGAGATCAGCTGTTCCCCTGATGCGATTAAAAGCAAGATTATCTCTTTCTTCTCGAGTCTTTTCTCCGCCAGTCATCCTCTGCCGGTCCCGAGTTGGATCTATGAGTTTCTGCATCTATCCATTGACACCTAGTCGAACCTGCTCCTATTGGCAGTCCCGGATACTCTGGAGATTTGTGAGGCGGCTTTTTCTCTTGCCCCGAGTAGCGCTCTGGGTCCTGATGGTTTTAATGGTCATTCTTTTCAGGAGTGTTGGGATATTATCAAACACGATGTTTGTTCAGCAGTCCGCTACTTCTTCGATTCTTCTTCACTCCCTACTGGTTTCAATTCCAGTTTCATGCCAAAAATTAAGGGGGCGATTCGGATGGAAGGTTTCCATCCTATTGCTTTTAGTAACTTGTCCTTCAAAATCATTATTAAGATCATGGCTACCCATCTTGGCACTGTTATTGGATATGTGATCTCTGTTTCCCAGTTCGGGTTTATTACGAGAAAAAAAATTCATGACTGTATTGTGGTAGCTTCTGAGGCTTTTAATTGTCTTACTTCACGCACATTCAGTAATAACATGATCATGAAGATCGACATTCGAAAAGCTTTTGATACTCTGGATATGAGTTTTTTGATGGTGGTTTTACATCGCTTTGGTTTTTCCCATATCTTTGTTGGTTAGGTTGAGACCATTCTCCATTCGGCTTGCATTTCTATGCTCATTCATGGTAGTCCTGCTGGGTGTTTTAATTGCACCAGGGGGGTTTGCCAGGGGGACCCGCTCTCTCCTCTCCTATTTTGCATCGTTGAGGTCGTCCTTGTGCATGCTCTTTGTTTCACTGTGGATTAAGTATGATATCTTTGTTTTGTGTTGGTTGCTCTCTCCTTTTCATTACCTGTCTTCTCTATGCTGATGATATCCTTTTTCTAAGCCATGCTTCAACCCCTAACGCTAGGGCTATCTTGGACATTTTCCGTCGTTACGGGGACTTTTCGGGCAGTTTCTCAGCCCGGAGAAATCTAAGATCTATTTTGGTTCCATGGTTACCCCTGCTGTTATCATACGTGTTTTCTAGGTCTCTAGCTTCTCGGTGGGCTCATTTCCGGCTTCTTATCTTGGTGTTCCGATATTTTGCGGAAGCCCTCGTACTTCTCATCTTCGAGTGGTCTTTGATAAAACTATGGCTAAGTTTGGGCATTGGAAGTGTTCTTCCTTGTCTTTGGCAGGTCGTATCTACCTAGTTAACTCGGTCATTACTAGCTCCACGGTGCACTCCATGCTCATCCTTCGATGGCCTTCTTCGTTTCTTCGTAAGCTCGAGAGGGCCATCCAAAAACTTATTTGGTCAGGCGACATCTCTAAGCGCAAGTGGTGCACAGTTAATTGGGCTCGCTGTTATGCCCCTCGTGAAGAAGGCGGTCTTGGTATCCATTCAGTCATCACATCCAGTTCGTCGGTTCTCCAAGATTTTGCTAATAACTTTCTAATAAGGACACTATGGCCTTTCGCCTTCTCCGTAAGAGTTTCCTTAAAGAGAATGGTTGCTTGCGTGCTCATATATCTTCCTCTATCGGGGGGGCATTCGAAAACACATTTCTAGTATCATGGAGAACTCTCGTTAACTTCCGGGTAGCAAGTCCAATGTCAATTTTTTGTGGGACTTGGGCACTCTATCGCTGTCCGTATCGCTGACTATTTCTTTTTAGGGGTTTGGCACTTCACTGAGGTTTTTTTCACCACGTTCACTGGCACCGTCATTGACATCCTTCGGCTTCCCATGGTTCCTCACACAGATGATAAGCGTGTTTTGCTGATTTCGAATAAAAGGGATATCTTGGGTAAGACTGTGTATGACCATCTTTATCCTAAATTTCTTAAGGTTCATTAGGGTAACTGGATTTGGTCCTCACACATTCCAGCTCGGCATTCTATCACTGTATGGAAGGTGATTCTCAATCATCTTGGGGTCTTTGATGTGATTCGCAAGCGTAGGTTCATCGGTCCGTCATTTTTCTGCTTATGCTTTGTGAGTTCTAAATCTGTTGACCATATTCTCACGGAATGTCACTTTTCTCGTCACCTTTGGAGCTGGATTGAGGACACTTTTGATATCCACCTAACCCTGTTTAGATAGTTTTGCTAACCTTTATGTTTTTGTTATTGATTGTCGTTTTAGTGCACAGGTCCTCTTTCTGTGGAAGGTTGATTTCATATCAACGATATGAACGATTTGGCACCTTTGGTGCAACTCCATTCATAATGGCGTCTATCCATTTACTACAACGACTCTCATTCTCATTCGGTCACTCATTCTGGAGTCCTCTGCTTTGGACCACGACACGATGTCAAATACTGTTTCTTACCTGCTTTGTTTGCGCAAATTGGGTATGCGTGGTAGGCCCACGCCTCTGCCCACCCTCTCCCCTGTCATTTTGGTTGCCCCCTCCCTTAGGTTGGATTAAAGCAAATACTGATGGTAGTGCTCTGGGATGTCCTGGGGAGTGTGTTTCGACTGGCATCTTCCATACGTATCATGGTTTTGTTAAAGGTGGATTCTCGAGATCTTCTGGTCGGGGATTTACTTTCGAAGCCGAGTTGGAGGCCGTAATGATAGCTGTTGAGGAGGCTACTATTAGAGGTCGGAGTAGGATTTTGCTGGAATCCACTCTTCTTATGCGGTGAACCTATTTGCGAAGCATTGCCTTGATGTTCCTTGGCGCTTTCTGGCACACTGGCACCGAGCACTTTTCCTCACTTCTTCAATGGATTTCATGGTTTCTCATGTGTTTGGAGAAGGTACACTACAAAAAAATCCAACATTACTGGCGGATTTCCTAGCGGCCAAAAAGCCGCCAGGAATGCTGACGGGTATGCTGGCGGAAAAATATACTGGCGGATTTGCTGGCGGGCATGGCTGCCTCCGGATGGTGGTCATATTTAGATGTGGATGGATAGTTCAGGATTTTTATACATTCGATTGATGAATTGATTTTTAGTTATTGAATGATTTGTTTTGATTTTTTTATTAATGGATAATTTATTTTTAGTTATCTAAAATTTTATTTGTTTATTATTTTTAATTTAATTATTAATTAATATATTAGAAATTTCAAATAAAATAAAAGTATTTTTTTTTTAAAATAGCCCGCCAGGAATGCTGGCGGCCTACCCGCCAGTAAATACTGGCGGGCGGACCCGCCAGTAATGCTGACGGCTTAGCCGCCAGGAAAGGTATCAGACATTCCTGGCGGGCACAACCCGACAGGAATACTGGCG
>BMAC01000600.1:37742-101551 GCA_014905375.1 Phtheirospermum japonicum | reverse complement strand
AGTATATAGCCCCGTCAGCATGCCCTCAGGGGTGAGGCGAGAATTTATCCCGCGTAACTATCCTGACGGGCATGACCGTCAGGATATATTTTTGATTTAAAAAAAAACAAAAAAAAATATGCTGACGGCCATGGCCGCCAGCATGAGTTTTTAATTAAAAAAAAAAAAAATATACGCTGACGGCCAAGACCGTCAGCGTTTAAGTGTAATCCTGACGGGCTTGGCCTTCAGGAATGTAACCTAAAATCGGGCCTCCGACCTTCCCCGTCTCACTTTCTCTCTTTCTTTCTCTCTCGTTTTTCTCCTTCTCTCCCCCGCCGCATCGCCACCGCCGCCGTTCCGCTCGCCGCCGCCATTCTATTCCGAAGCCCAACCTGCCTGCCACCACCACCGCCTGCCTCCAACCGACGCGAACGCCGTAGCCAAGATTAGCCCGCCGCCGCTCCGCTGCCGCCCAGCCCACCTCCGCTGCACCGCCCAGCCCAACTCGCCACCGCGGCCGCCTGCCTCCACCGCCGCAGCCGAGCCGAGCCCAGCCCGCCTGCCACCACCACTGCCGTAGCCAAGCCTGGCCGCCGCCGCGCCGCTTGCCGCCCAGCCCAACTCGCCACCGCGGCCGCCTGCCTCCACCGCCGCAGCCGAGCCGAGCCGAGCCCGCCTGCCACCACCACCGCCGCAGCCGGCCAGCCCAAGCTGCCGCCCGTCGCCTGCCTCCAGGTAATTTTTTTTTTCAATTTTAATTTATATTTTTGTATATTTTTTGTATATTTATATTAGTTATATTTTTTATATAATTATTATTTATTAATTATTATATAATTATTTTTAAAGGTTAGGGTTTAATGTTTGATTAGGGTTGAAATATGGGTTAATTAGGAATTAATTATGAAATTAGGGTTTAGTTTAGGTTTAATTATATAATTATTCTTCAATTAGGGTTTAATTTAGGTTTAATTTGAAAATTAGGGTTTTATTTAGGGTATAACTTAAAATTATATAATAATTTGGGGTATAATTTGTAATTAGGATTTAATTTAGGTTTAATTTGAAATTAGGACTTCGTCTTTTTCTGGCGGCATAAGCCGTCAAGGAAACCGCCGACATTCCTGGCGGGCATAATTTCCCGTTAGGATGCTAGAATCCTGACCGCAAAATACTGGCGGCCATTATCCGTTAGGAGGCCGTCAGTATTTCATATACTGACGGAATCCTGACGGATTTGGCCGTCAGTATCGCCGAGTTTTTTTGTAGTGGTAATCGTGTTGCAGATGCTCTCTCTAAGTCTGAGCCCCCTCGTTACGACTAGTTTACTTTGCCTCCAGCGTTTCTTACTAATTTGGTGAATGATGATATTTTGGGTAGACCGGTATTTCGTTCATCTCGCGTGTTGCTTGGAACCCCCGGGTGGTAGCTTTTTTCTCGGTTCGGAAGCGGACTTCGATAATGCTGCAATTTGGATCACGACTCTCTTGTTGCAACTTGTTTTTCTTTTTGGCCATTTTCTGGCTTTTTGCATTTTTGTCGGTCTGGCTAGTTCCTTTAACTACTTGCATGGGTAGGGTACTCTTTTCTCTACGAGGGTTTCTCCCACAAGGATAGGTTTATCTCGAGAGATTTTAATGAGGCCTGAACAATTGTTTTTAGTTAAGGAATCGACGTCAAGATCCTTGTATTTATTTGACTTTTTTCTCCTTTTATTAATAAAATTTCATAATTTATTGAAAAACAAAAAATCTTTCGATAGGAATTTCAACAAATGACACGCCTAGAAGAGAGTAAAAATGAACACGGAAAAATTATATCTTTAGGAAATAAAATAGCACAGTTAAAATGTTAGGTACATTTGAAGATTAAGTTGATCGGTGCTTTTAGAACAAATAATGCATATAACCAAATACATATGTTCCCTTTGTTAATCATTGATAACCTAGCTACAATTGGTGCCTTTCATAATGCAACTTCCAAAAGAGATACAAGTACAAACAAGGATTCAAAAAATAGTAAAATTTTGCAGATAAAGCTAATTACAAGATTTTTATATTGGGAATTTTATACATCCCATATGAGCCACTTATGTAATATGACTTGATTATATGCAATTAAATTACATCCACACCTACTTCACAATGCTAGATCATCTATCATAGAGTTGTAGGCTGAAAGGAGAAACCAGTTGCTTAAGAAGTCCATGGAACAGAAGTAATCTACAACTAATAAATATTATCATTTCCTGATCCAAGGACAAAATCATAAAAAAGATGGTATGATTTAACATATTAAGAATAGTGAACTGTAGTCAGTCACCAAAAAATATATATTCTTTTTACAAATAAATAATTGACATGCACGAAACCTTAGCCCATTCAAAAACCTTCTATAGTA
The DNA here is from genome assembly GCA_014905375.1 of Phtheirospermum japonicum. NCBI lineage: Eukaryota > Viridiplantae > Streptophyta > Magnoliopsida > Lamiales > Orobanchaceae > Phtheirospermum > Phtheirospermum japonicum. The sequence continues at coordinate 99,169 of BMAC01000600.1, read as the reverse complement.
AGGGCAATAAAGTTGAAAAATGAAAAATGTAAAAGTTAACATGGAACTCAAGAAAGGAGGAAAATGGCCTTAAATCGTGTAATGAGTGTTCAACAAACCTCCAATAACAAGTACTTCAACTCTCTGCATAGCTGTAATATGGATAGACCAATCTTTTTCAGGTACAAGGGTGGACGCAATTTTTTCAAACTCCCTGAGAAGCTCCTTTGTCTGAATGGGTTTCTCTGTGACGTCACCCTCACTGGTCTTAATATATTGGGACGTTATCATTTCACCGTACGTTCTTGTGTTTATATGAACAGTAATACCCATTATACTCAGTATTTTCTACAAAACAAAGAATTCAGACATTTACAATACTTATAACTCATTTGATGAACAAAATAACTAATAAACGATCGAGCAATTAAAATTAGCAACGCGACAAACCAAACGCACCAAAATATACAAAACAAATTTTTTCACGTTCCTCCAGAATTTCTTAATGAAATTAATTAATGCATAAAATCCATTTTGAGCTAATTTTTACGGCAGAAAGATTTTTTTGTTCGAATGGTGGAAGCGATGGAGATGGAGGCGATGAAAGTTTTATGGAGACCGAGGTGAAGAGGAAGATGAATTATAGGGTAAGGGAGCGGATATACGCATCCCAAAAATTTATTAATTTATCCCAATTAATTTTTTTTCACAAAAATACCAAAATTACCCCTTTAACTTTAAACACCCCAAAATAAAATTCATCTTCTTCAATCTCCGACGGCTCGGTTCCGAGCCGCTACGAGAGGCCAGAAACGGCGCGACTGGAACACCTTCGGCCAGTACCTCCGGAACCACCGCTCGCCGCTGCAGCGGTGCGCACGTGCTCGAATTCCTCCGCTACCTCGACCAGTTCGGGAAAACCAAGGTCCACACCCCAATCTGCCCATTCTTCGGCTACCCGAACCCGCCCGCCCCTTGCCCCTGCCTGCTCCGACTGGCTGGGGCAGCCTTGACGCGCTCGTCGGTTGCCTACGCACCGATTACGAGGAAAACGGAGGCAAGCCGAAGACCAATCCTTTCGGGGCCCAAGCCGTGTGCCTTTATCTCCGGGAAGTCCGCGATTTGCAGTCCAAGGCTCGAGGAGTCATCTACGAGAAGAAAAAGCGCAAGCGCCTGCCGCAGACGGCGGCTGTGGCAGCAACCGCCGACATCGTCCAGTGAAGGTTAGGAGATTAACATGAGTTTTATATTCTTCAAATAATCTGCATCACTATGGCCCGCTTCCCGATGCATCCAATCAAAAAAAGGGGATGGTGATGGCAGTGGTGGCGGCAACGGTGGCGACATGGAGTGGTAATGGATGTTGAAGGAGATGAATTGTATTTTGGGGTGTTTAAAGTTAACGGGATAATTTTGGCATTTTTGTGAAAAAATTAATTGGGGTAAACTTATAAAACTCTTGGGTGAGTATATCCACGCCCATGGGGCAAATATGATTTATTTTTTCCAATCTTTCAAATTAGTTTTTATTTTTTGTTAACTTATTAAATTGAGTCGTATAATATATTCATATGTTCTAGATTGTGTGTTTTACTAGAACATATTTGTAATGTACGTAATAAATAATTTAGTATATCAGAAAGTATTTAAAATATACGTTCTACAATATGAATATTGTAGAATAAGTTTTACAATATACGTTCTATATATGGCCAGTTTCTGATTATTTAAAATGTATATTGTAAAAGTTGTTTTATTATATGACTTTTTATTATGAAAATATCACTAGACGACATTGTAGAATGTAGGCGCATGAGGCGTTCTCGAATTTTAGAATGTCTGTTGTAGAAGACTTTTTTTTGTACTAGTAATCTTATCATTTAAGTGAAAATAATTAGATAGAAGCACAAAATAGTGTTAGTCCTAGTTCTTCTCAATTACAGTTAGTGCCTTGTAAAGCACTAGAAGCATAACATATATTCACATCTCAAAAACAGGTCACTAACTTTTTCAAAACATGTTATTTAAAAAAAATATGATTGAGGCACTCCTATTCTAATGATACAAAGTATACCATTTCATTCTTACAAAGGATACAATATGATATATGTGGACATATCCATCAAAAATGTGGACCAATTAAGTATTTTTATGGTTTTGGAGGATGCTTCGGCATGTATTGTCCATAAAAATTTTGAATTTTCAAACATCCTAGCACATCTAGTATAATTGAGGACTCGCCACCTTTATATAAAGTATTCAAGACTGATAACATTAGAGAATTTACATCAAAAGTACTTAATGCATATTGCATTTCAATCAAGACCGATGTAGAGCATCTTGTATCCTAATGTGCATATATAATAAGGTCTCTAAGAAGCCACCATAAAAAAGGATGTAGATGGTGACCAAGATAATTGTTACGCGCAATCATATTCTTGTTTCTGCATGGGGTTATGAAATATTGAACACAAGTCTTACTCATTTGTTTATGACCCTCTGCTAACCAAATATTTTTACGTACCAGTTGGTAACTGGTTATAAGCTTAATAATTCATACTCATGCATATTTGGTTATGCGTTATATGTGCCTATTGCACCCCCCATAATGCATTTCTAAAAGACGATTAAGTATTTATGTTGGATATGAGTCTCCAATAATTATCTACTATTTAAAACATATGATAGACGATACCTCTTTACTGCTGAATCCGCAGTGTTTCATGCTCTATATAATTATGATCTATTCATTTCACAATGTAAAGTGAGAGTAAAGTAAAATGAATAACTGGTCTTCAAAGTATGGGAGACTCAATTTTTAAAGTGACGAGATCATAAATACTAGCTGCAAATGTGTCTGCAAGGATAAAAGTTCACATAAGGGGCATAATACCACAGACTGAGGCATTAGAACTACACTTAGTGGAGGTGTGGTTAAAGTCGTGACTCCCGAAAAGAATAGAAATATGTCACTTTTTTCGATCGATACCATCTAAAGGTATAAGAGGGAAGGTACGATACAACTTAAACTGATCATCAATGAAAATGATTCTTCTCATGAGATTATGTCTAGTTATACTTGTGTCCATGAATTATTACTGAAGAATGCTCTAATGCTTAATATGATTTCAAAGAATAAAAAATCTCAGTGAATTACGAGAGTATATATAAGTCAATGGAAAGATTGTCCATACACATTAATGATGCATACACTATTGCTAAAGGAATCATAGAGCATGATGATGTCGAACCACTCTATTTTAAATTGCTAACAAAGAGAAAATCGCCTAAATGAAAACAATCAATCTAAGTAGAACTTGATTCACTGATACAAGGCAGGTATTTGGTTTGGTAGTGCTAGCCTCACCACGTGCAAAGCCTGTAGGATATAAAAAAAGTTTTATCAAAAAGTATAATGAGAAAAATAAAGTTGTGAGATGGAAAAGTAGACTTGAAAAAGTTTCTCATAAAGCCCTTGAATTAACTATGAGGATATGTACTCTCCCATTATAATGATTCCAAAGAATTGAGAATGCACTTATACATGGTTACACATATCTCTATGGGGATCATGATTTATAGATATATACGAAAGTGCTCGCTAGCCTTTTGTTGCCGAGTCAAGTGACTCTAAGGAAATGAGTGCCTTTGAAATTATATGGAAACACTCACTTTATGGATAGAAACAATCAAGGTGGATATGGTATAACTTCTTAAGTGACGACTTGATAAGAAAAATAAATCTATGCCCTTGCGTATCTATAAAAAAAATAAGTATTGGATTTGTAATTGTAGTTGCATATATTGATGATGTGAACATAATATTAACTTTAATGAAATACGAGAAATCGTTAGCTACTTGAATTATTAATTTGAGATAGTTAATAATGGGAAACTCGGTAATGTTAAGGTTTTAAACTAAAACTTGAGTTTGTGGAATACTAATTCTACAGCTTTCATATATCCAAAAGATGATCAAAAGACTAAACATGGATAAGTGCAATATGTTAGCACTCCTATGATTAGTTAAAGTGAGTATTTAAGGAAAGATCAGTTTTCTCAAGGTAATGACAAAGAACTAGCGGGAGATGAAATTTTCTACATATGTACAATATGTGCATTATTGTACTATTATTAATACATTTGACCAAATATTACTTTTTGAATGACTTGTTTTCTTGATTTAACTCAAGAAAGTGGAATGAAATCAAAACATATTTTAATACCTTAAAGAAACCATTGACATTGATTTATTCTTCCCAATCATAAAAATAATTGAGAATACAGATGGTCTTGTAAACCTAAAGGAAATGTTAATCTTACTTCCTATCCCAAACACATAATATTATTCATAGTATTTGTTACCCATTCGATCCATATAAAAATATCATTATTATATATGTAGTAGTTTGTGAGTATCTATGGTAAATATTATTATCATATATATCTTTGAGAATAGTGGATTAAACTCTACCAGTAAATAATTCGCTTGTAGTTATGAAGATAATATAAGTTGCACTAAACAAATGAAAGTAGACCACATGAAAGATGATAATACAAAGCATATCACCACAATTCTTTTACAACCAGTAATTATGGACTTTCTCAAGAGTCAAGTAAATTGAGGAAGTAGAGACTTTCAAAGTTCTCTTGACAGATGTAAATATCAGGGAGAGGTGTAGACTTCAGGGGGAGTTTCAACATAAGTGCGTTATACTCTTTTCTCTTCAACCAAGTTTTTTTTTTTCAGTTGGGTTTGTCACTTGGCAGGGTTTTAACGAGGCAACAATGAAGTACCATTTCACCATTTGACTAGTCACAAAGGGAAGTGTTGAAGGAAAAATACAATTAGTATATCTTCTTCAATAAGTAACTGATGATGAACAATTTAGGTATTTTTTATCTTTATGTATTATGAAACATGTATTTGACACCCTATATAAATAGAATATTTGATGAATAAAAGTACCTTAATTCTATCGTCTTCTCCATATCTTATTTTTTACTTTTCCTTTTTTACACAGAACAAACTCTAAAATTTTAAGAACCTCATTTTTAAGGGGAATAATTTATATTCCAATAGGACACCCTACTTTGTCATACATCGAATGTACCTATACAAATACAAAGCCAAAGTTACTTTGTCTCCTATATATTAATAAATAATCATCCAAACCTACATGTCTATTTCTCACAATTCATCTACTAAGTAAAAAGAAATTGTGTTCGGTTACTTATGTGTCATCCGAACCTAATATCTACATAATTTAATAATTTTCTTTTATTATATCTTGCTTTATTTATTATGTTACCTAATTCAATATCCTCATACTATAAAAAATATAAATAAGTCATATATAATTAGACAAAATAACATATATTAGCTATTTTGATTAAAAAGATAAATTACATATAATTTAATCTTAATTACACAAAAAAATGAAAAACATTTTGAACCTTTGTTTTGTGCATGCCCATAATGCGGCTTCTGATCGACATGCTTTGTGGAGGGATATTTTGGGCCTCTCCCTCTCTCATCTCTTGATTACTAAGGATTTTAATGTGGTGTTGGGCGGCCACGAGCGATGAGGGGGAAACCCTCTGAACGCCTCTTCGTGTGCGTGTTTCACGCATTTTTTGGATATTGAGGTTTTTTAGAAGATTTCAACTCATGGGGGATTTTTCATGAGAGTTGGTCAATGCCAGAATGATCTTGTTTTACACGTTTGGGTTGTGCGATTTACTCAGCGGACTTGCCCGTTTTATATTGTCATATTTTAGGGTTACTTCTTCCGTGTTCTAGTTGATTCGAACTTTCTACACCTACTTTTTAAATATAAGTTTTTCAAGCTTAAAAAGTTTGTTCGGAAGAGTACGAGTTCGCTTGTAGGTTGACAAGTTGAACCGAGTCGAATCTCTTGAGGAAAACTAATCGGAGGTTCTTTTTGTGTTCGTTTTCACGAAAAAGAAAATAACAAAAAAGTAATATAAACACTTAGAATCAATACGTTTATTAAAACGACGATCAATGAAATTAAACGCTTTGAATAGATTTGAGAAAACTAGGGTCTAGTGCTCTAGAATCATCTCCACGACCACTTGGACATTTCATCGAACACCTTACCTACGAGCTAGGGTTGTCAATCCCAACTTGTAGATTTAGTACCCAACAAACCCAATTGATGGTTTTAAAATATTCTAGACATTAGACCCGTAAGATCTAGCCACCAATCATCAACACAAGAACACAATTCATCATACAAAGCTTGGTTTGAAGACCAATCATTCTAATAAGAATTTCTAACAAGCATATAATTAAGAAGTATGAGAAATTAGTTAAACTAATTAAGTAAGGAAATTAAAAACTTACTGATTGACCGGAGAAGATTAACGTCGTCCAAGCGAGAAAATAAACTAAGAACTACTAAGTAATTAATCTAAGATTTATGAAAACTAAGAAATTATCTAAAATCTACTAAATCTAGAGTTTGAATTGAGATAAAAGAAGAAAAGTGGAGAAAACAAAGAACACTCTTGGGGTTGTCAATCCTATGAGGTTCGAGAGATGAAAAAAACTCAGTCTTCTGGGCGCCGGGCGTCCCCATCCTTTTATGGTGGTCTCCTTTTCTATCACCAAACCCTTCTTCAAAGATGTATCTTGATTTTATTTCCAATAATAACTCTTCTCTTCTAATCCTTCAAAGGAAAGGTGTGTAGAATTTTATTCTTGGCAATTTCTCATTTTTTAGTTGTTTCCCTTTCTTGGGCACAAAATAAAATAGGACTCTAGATTTTGTTTCCTAGTTTGTGTCTAGGACTTTATTTAATTTCCTAGATTATGTTTAGGATTTGTTTTACTTGTTTAGCAAGTTCAGAACTTTATTTTTGTCTATTTAAGACAAGATTTGGGACATGTTTTACACACGGATTTTGCAAGAGAAGAACGAGGCAACAGAGCGATGCAATCATCTAAAGAGAACACAAGCGAGTTACATACTTGAAGCCATTGTCCGAGATCAAGAAGATCTTCTAAGTTGCGTGACCAACGAAGAAGATCATCCTTCACGACGACAAGTATTTTAGTATCATAGTGTTTGATACTTTAGTTTTCATATATTACTTTATATCTTTATGTATGATCTTGAACAAGAAAAGTAATATAGTTTTCGGGTTTGTTCACCCAAGTTCACAAGTACTTTTACTTGTGAACGAAATTTTAAATTGATGTGTTTATCTTTTATATTTCCGCTGCTTATTTGTGTTAAACTCTTGTTGATGTTAATTTTGGTGATTGTAACACCAAAAGCAACATTGATTTACTGATACTTATTTTCAAAATCATAGACCTACGAATTTACAATTGGTATCAGAGCGGGTTACTTAACGAAATAAGTACTGATCCTTATTTGTTAGGTACTATGGATGCTCAAGGAAATCATAGGCCTCCGATCCTCAATGGAGAGAACTACTCTCTCTGGAAACAGAGGATGCGGTGGCATATAAAGAATATCGTCGAACGAGCATGGAGAACCATTCTGGTTGGATGGGAGAATCCACGAGTTATCGATACTGATGGAGACACTCATCAAGAAAGAAATAGATTGGGCTGCTGATGAAATAGTTGCTTCAAACTGGAATTTTAAGTGCGTCAACACCCTTTGTGGTTATGTTGACTCAAGCTATTACAAAGTTATCAAGAAGTGTGAATCAGCAAAGGATGCGTGGGACGCATTGCAAAGGGTGTGTGAAGGAACCCAAAGTGTAAAGAGGTCAAGACTAAGAATGCTGACATCTACCTTCGAGGCAATGAAGATGGATGAAAAAGATTCCATCATGGACTATGCCATGAGACTCTCAAATATTGCAAACGAGCGCGGAGAGCTTAGCGAACCAGTAACAAACTCACGTCTTGTGGGTAAGCTACTCAGATCCATCTCAAAGAAATGAAGCATTAAGGTGGTAGCCATAGAAGAATCCAAGGGCACTGATGATCTAGATTTCGACGCTTTAGTTGGCTCACTCAAGACATTTGAGATGGAACATCTTGGTTCCAACTCAAAAGAGAAGAATGTTGCTCACTCCTCTGATGTAAACTCCGATAACGATGATGAAGATCTTGATTTGAAAGGGTTACTTGATAGGATCGAAACTACCACACTTGAGGAAGAAGAAGTGTCCTATGTGACTCAACGCTTTAAGAAGTTCTTAAAGAAGAAAAACAACATTGGAGGATCAAGTTCAAAGATCAAGCCACAGGTGCCCTCACCAGAATTTTCTGGGCGCACACTTTTTAGATCCCAGTCTTCGCCTTTCGTATCCAATACATCTAGCTCCCCAAAGCCCCTCAGTGAAGTTCAATGTCATGAATGAAAAAGTTGGGGACACTATAAAAATGAATGTGCGAATACTCTCAGAAAGAAGAGCTTGATTGCTACAGAGTACCCTGAAGATGGTGATGATTCTGACTCGCCCAAATTAGTTCTAGCCCTGTTCGCTAATGTTGTCTGGGATGATGATATTAGTGTTGGTAACACTGAAACTAAAACCTTGTGCCTGAATGCAGAGGTTGATAAATATCTTGACGAGTACGAGAAGCTGAGCATTGAGCATAAGCAACTATTTGATAGTTGGGGAAAACAAGTACTCAAAGTCAGGGATATTATGATCGAATTGGACAAACTGACCAAGGAAAATGATGATCAACTTAATATAATTGTCCGATTAGAGTCGTCACTCACCAAAAAGGATGCTGAGCTAGAATGAGTGAAAACTGAATTGAAGAAGATTCAAGGAATCATCACATAACTCAAAAAGGGAAAGGCAAATCTTGACGAAATTCTGGATATGAGTTTCCCATAAACCTCAAGACACGGACTCGACTACAAACCAAATCAGCCAACACCAGCATCAAATCAAGAACAAAAATCGACCAAATGCCACAAAAAGAAAAGAAGATAGTATGTGTGTCACCACTGTGGTGATCCAGGTCACATTCGACCTTTTTGTTGGAAGATTGTTGGTAAGAAAAGGAATTTTCAGAGGACACGGGTGTCTACTGAATCCCATGATAGCTTCCATGTTACTAACACCAAAACCAACACCAGGTTTAAACAGGTCTGGTTCAAAAAGAATGAGATCAAATGCAACATGATCTATACATCCCTGAAATCCCACGTTCCCGAAGCCTGGTGCTTCAATAGTGGTTGCTCCAAGCACATGACCGGGTCTGAAGATCTACTTTCTAACATCGTCAGATTTCAAGGAGGAAAGGTAAAATATGGTGGAGGTGCAAATGTCCAGATCATGGCTAATGAACTCTTCATGTTCCTGGTATTGTAAAGCTGGAAAATGTTTTGTTGGTAGAAGGTCTTACCGCAAACTTGATAAGCATAAGCTAACTCTGCGATAGTGGTTTCAGTGTTAAGTTCAATCGTGAGAAGTGTGAAGTCTATGACGAGAATGGAGCATGTATCTCACAGGTCAGAGGACCTCAAATAACTGCTACCAAATCAATGGTGATGTATTTTGCAAGCTGTCTCAACTGAGTGATGCTGAGGTGTGGCATCAAAAACTCGGGCATGTCAACACCAAGATGCTGGAAAGGTTATCCAAAAAGGAATTTGTGAATGGGCTTCCTAATATCAATACTAAGATCATCCCTGTATGCGAGGCATGTCAGAAAGGAAAGCAAGTCAGGGTGTCACATTCTAATGTACAAAGCCTCACTACCTCATATTATTTCGAACTCCTTCATTTGGATCTTATGGGACCACTTGAAGTTGAGAGACTTGGTGGTAAAAGGTATGTTCATGTGATTGTAGATGATTTTTCTCGTTTTACTTGGGTAGAATTTTTAAAATAAAAATCTGAGGCTTTAGAAGCTTTTTTAAAACTTGCAAAAAGGTTGTGTGTGCGATTTGGTGTGAATATTGGTAGGATTAGGTCTAATCATGGAAAAGAATTTGAGAATGCATATTTTTCAAACTATTGTTCAAAAGTAGGTATAAGTCATGAGTTTTCATCACCAATCACCCCCCAACAAAATGGCATAGTTGAATGTAAAAATAGGTCTCTTGCTGAGATGACTAGGACTACGCTCATTTCTAATGGCATTGCAAAATGTTTTTGGGCTGAAGCTATAAGTACTGCATGTCATATAATTAATAGGGTATATTTTAGACCAGGGTCTTATGTCACTCCCTACGAATTGCTGTTGGGTAAAAAATTGAACTAGAGTAACTTTCATGTCTTTGGATGTATTTTCTATGTGCTTAATGATATAAATCATCTTGCAAAACTGGACTCAAAAAGTGATAAATGCATCTTCATGGGATATTCCCAAAACATTCATGCATATAGGTTGTTTAATCTCAGGACACGTAGCATGTTTAAATCGGTCACATCAAGTTTGATGATTTGATGAGTGGGGTTAAACCTGCAGAGGATAATGATCTGGTATATGATCAGAATCCTCAAGATAATGTCACTGTTGGTGTAGATGAAAGTTCATGTGTTGAAATTGAAGATGCAGGTGTTGAAACTGAAGAAACTGGTGGTGATGGTTTCGGTGACAGTTCTTGTGACTTAACATCAAACCCAACACCTACTCAAGCAGCTCCAAAATCTGATTCTGATCTAGATAAAGAAGATACAGCTGATCCCATTGACTTACATAAGAGGGATATACCATCAAGAATTCAGAGGAACCATACCACGGGCCAAATCATTGGAGATCTCGATGAAAGAAGTACAAGAAAGCGGCATATAAACTTCAAAGAAATGGTTAGGTATGTTTGTTTTTCTACTAGCTGTTTTAAAATTTGAGAGTCTTTGTATCTTTCCAAAACAGAGCCCAAGCGTGTGGAGGATGCTCTTAAGGATTAATTCTAGGTAAAGGCAATGCAAGAGGAGTTGGATCAATTTGCCAAAAACGATGTTTGGGATTTAGTTCCTCGTCCAAAAAATTCTCATGTAACAGGAACGAAGTGGATCTTTAAGAACAAAACGGATGAGGCAGACAATATTGTGAGGAACAAGGCTCGACTGGTTGCACAAGGGCACACTCAAATTGAAGGTATCGATTTGATGAGACATTTGCTCATGTTGCTCGCATTGAATCTGTAATACTTTTACTGTTGTTCTAATATCTTTACATCAAATGGACATAAAGAGTGCTTTTCTTAATGGAGTTTTAAGTGAAGAAGTGTTTGTAGAGCAACCTAAAGAGTTTGTAGATCCCCACAAACCAAACTTGTTTAAAATTGAAAAAGGCTTTATATGGTTTAAAACAAGCTCCAGGAGCTTGGCATGAAAGGTTGACTCAACACCTTCTCTTTTTAAATTTTAGACTAGGGAAAGTTGACAAAACCTTATTTCTTCTTAGATCAAATAAGCACATCATGATTGTTCAGATTTATGTAGATGATGTAATTTTTGGATCTACTAATGAGCAAATGGTGAAAGACTTTATAACTCGAATGTCTGACACATTTGAGATGAGCATGGAAGGTAATCTCTCTTACTTTTTGGTTTGCAAATTAAACAGTTGGATGGCGGTATTTTTCTCTCTCAGACCAAATATGCTAAGAATCTTGTTGAGAAACTTGCGTTAGAGAATGAAATGCATAAGGAAACAACGTTAGGCAAAACCACGAAACTGTCAAGAGATGATGTTGGTAATGGTGTCAATATCAGCATATATAGGAGCATGATAGGAAGTCTTTTGTACTTAACAGTGAGTAGGTCTGATATCATGTATAGTGTGTGTCTATGTTCTAGATATCAGACAAACCCTAAAGAGTCACACCAAAAAGTTGTTAAACGAATCATTAGATATATAGCTGGTACAATTGAGTTGGGTGTTTGGTATTCTAAAGAAACTGGTATTGAAATCGTGGGTTATACTGACTCGGACTGGGCTGGGGATGTTGTGGATAGAAAGAGTACTACAGGAGGTTTTTTGTTTGGGTAATAATCTTATCTCATGGTATAGCAAAAAACAAAATTGCATTTATCTCTCTACAGCTGAAGCCGAGTATATTGCAGCTGGAAGTGCTTGTACACAATTGTTATGGATGAACCAAATGATAGAGGACTACGGTCTACATAATAGAATATTAATTGTGCTATGTGATAATTCCAGTGCCATTGATATCTTAAAAAATCCAGTCCAACACTCACGAATCAAACACATTGACATAAGGTACCACTTTATTCGTGACTTGGTTTAGAGGAAGATAGTTAGTCTCGAGGATATAGGAACAGACAATCATCTTGCTGACATCTTCACAAAGGCATTAGATTTAGAGACCTATCGTTTGAGAAGAGATCTCGGAATGTGCATTGTCTAAGTCAGTATTAGTTTTGATGTTATGACACCAAAACTTTCATCAGTCATAACATCTGTATATTTATGCATACATTTTTATTTTCTTTTTCATACATAATCTGAATGCATTAAGTCTGGTTGAAAGTGCAATAAGGTTATGTGTTGTAATAAAAGTGGTGAAAAAAAGGCTAACCTCTTCAATTAGGTGATTGTGGAGCTTTCCCACAGAAAGTGGTTTTCTCCAAGGTCCAAAAACAAGGGGTGTTAACAGCAATTTCTGAAGATAAGGTATTTCTCTTCAAATCTATAAAAAGATGAAGAAAATCTGTATTAAAAAGGATCCAATCTTTAAATTTCACCTCATTGAGTGATTTTGACATAGTCATTAACTTGGGTTAAGGGGTCTTTTTTCATTGACTTCACTTAAAGCAATGTTGGTTATAATGTCATCTGTCATTAAAAGCAACACTGATCAAGTCACGAAAACCATAAATTGTATTTTTAACCTTTTTAGGTCATTATTTTTAGGCGTCAATTAGGACATTCATACTTTGAGAAGATGCCTTTTTGGTGTGTGTTCTGTTGCTTGTGCTTGTGTCTTTCCTGAATTCTCTTAATCTTGTTTTATATCTTGCTAACCAAGTGATTTAGTGGTGTTATAATCGGATGGTTGGACAGGTAATAAAGGGATTAATTTGGTGAGTGAAAAATTTCTTTACAAAATATTCATTCTACTATGGTGATGGTTTAATTAATCCAGCTCTATTTTCGGTTGATTTGTAGTAGAGTCTTGTGATTTTTATTTCCAAATTAATGAGATAGTGGTTAAGTGGATTGAGATCATGTGTCCTAGATTAAGGGGAGTGGGTGTTTGTTTTTGGAAGGAAAGAAAATATTTTTGGTATAAAATAGACTGATAGGTAAATAAGGTTTCTTTTATTTTTATTTACTCTACTTTTCTCTCTCCTGCAACGGTAATTTTTTTTGGCCTGTATAAATACCAGATTTCTTACTGATTATCACACTTCTCCATAATCCTTCTGAAAATTAAACTCTCTAACTCTCAAATCTTTCACCGTCTCTCTCGTTTTGGTTATTGTCGTTGTGTTTTCTTCGGAATTTTTACAAAATGTCAAATCCTTCTTCTCCATCCAATATTCTTGACCTACCGGCGGGTGTTGTCCATCCCGGCGAATAGATTCCATTGACTCTCCCTAGATTCGGTGGCCTGGACATCCGCGAAGAAATTGGTGGTACTTTGACTCCAAACCCGTCATCGATTGCGAGATCTCATGCCAGTCCTCCGCCGCTCGATTCTCAAGATATTGTTCCTGCTCCGGCGCCCTCCGATGCTGTTCCAGAAGTCCAGCTTTTCAAGGACAGCAGGGCAATGAAATCGACGTTGAAAACCCTTCTGACTTGCCGTTCATCGTTGCCACTTTTGGCTGGGTTGGGAACCCGACCCTAAAAAGATCATGGAGGTTGAGCAATATTCCTCCGAGTGTAGTTCCGGCGGCTGTTCTAAAAATCCAAGCAGGTCCGTGGCGCAATATGCCTCTCGAGAACATGAACTTTGCCGAGGACGTCACGGTCATGACCGACTCGGATGACCGGGAATTTGTGCCCCCTGCACCTGTTACCGCACCGGCACCCTCATCTACTCCAAGGCTGTCCAAGTCGGTGACTCCTTACCGGAAGTAGAAAGTTAAGATGGTTGACAAGAAAAATCCCACAGCGTCAATTAAGGTGGCGCCCGACTCTACTGAAACTGAGTATTCAAGCCCCCCATATGAGATTCTTGATTTTTTCACTTGAGAGGTTACTAGTTCCTCAAGTCTGATGACTGCTGCTCCTCCTCTCACTCCAGTTCATCTGGCCCATCCAGCGCCTGAACCTGAGCTTTTTGACTACTCACCCTTCTCCAATGACGCGTTTCCCCTTGGTAGTTACTTGTATGCCATAAGAAGGAAAAGAAAAAGAACAAAGCTGCCAGGAATGCTGCTGAAAGCTTGAAAGTTGTGTCTCCGGTCCACACTCCTTCTGAGGCTGCTCCGCACACCGATGTTGGTTCTGGTGATGTGTCACCAAAACCAACATCCCCTGCATTCGACCCTGATTCTTCTTCTAGCTCTAGTCTTGCTGATTATGCAACTCCTGAATGTGGATCGCCCTCATCTGACCAGTTGTCCGATGATCTTGATGAAGATGAAGCTTATGGCGTTAAAATCGAGTACATGGTGCCTGTGTCACCAAAGTTCTTGACATTGGAAGTAGGAGAGTTATTTGACGGCTATCAAACTCGTGGACTGATTTCTGAACGCCGAGTCCCAATTGAAGTTTTGAGAATCAAAACTTGATTGCCTTCTTCAAACATCGAGGTATGTATTCAACTTTTACTACTGCTATGCCGTTTGTGCGTGATGTCGTCCTTGAGTTCTACGCAAATATGTTGCCGTCTGTTGTTGATTCCTTATCTGTGAATTATGGGAAGGTGTTTGTGCGTGTGAAGGTTTTTTCTTTTACCCCTGATTTGATAAATGATATATTTGGGACTAAGTCATATCATGGAGACTCAACTGTGGATGACATGGATGTGGTCATCAATTTTTTGTCTGGTGGGATGTTGACGAAATGGCGTGAGCAATTACCCTGCACGCGTCTTTCCTCTCTCTACTCTGTTCTGCATAAGGTGGGCATTTTTAACTGGGTCCCTACCAAGAATGCGACGGTGATCACTCATCCTCAAGCGGTGTTTTTATACAAGCTTGGCCGTGGCATCAAATTCAACTTTGTCCAGCATGTCTTCAAGATCATCCCGTGGTTTGCAACGACCAAGGCCGCGTCCTCTCTATGTTTTTCGTCTCTAATCTACAGCCTGTTGGAGAATCAAGGTTTCTAGCCTGCCATCGACGATGTGCTTACTGGGGAGGCCGATTGGTTCTCTTTGCGTGGTCAGAACTTGACTGGAGCTCGCGTCATTGATCTTCCTTAGAATGCGCCTCCTAGAACTGCCGAGAACTCTGGTGACGGTTCTGGTGTTCCTAACACCGGTTCCAATATTGTGCAGTTTCCTAGTACGATTATTCGGGCACAGTTAGTTTTGCTCGATACTCAGACTGCCCAATGAAGTGTAGTTTTTCGTGGTTCAAAATATTTGAAAGTTCATTTGGCTCGGTATTATTGGAATTCGATTCGATTATGAGTTTCAATGTGTTTCAAGCTTGGAAAATGAAAGAAAAATGAAAATAAAGCAATTAAAATAGCTAACTATCCTATAAAATGAAAGTGCAAGTTGGTAGGATGCCTCGTCGTATGCCTCAATAAGTAAATGCAAGCAAGTAATGAAAATAAGCAAGAAAATGCAAAGTTTCACCAAGTACAAGCATGCATGCACAAGGTACAACTATGCATAAAAACTCAAATAATGAAAATTGACAAAAATTGAAAGCATGAATGGATAGAGCAATGAAAATGGACAGGAAAGTTCAAAACTTTAAAGAAAATAACAAGAAATGAAGAGTAGATCTAATGTTAAGCATAAAACAAAGCATAAAAATAAAAGTGCAAATAAAGCATAGCAAAAACTCAAAATCAAGATGATCCAAGAGCCGATCTATGATCCAGATGTGTCACTCATCTAGATTCCATATCCAATTCATAAGTTTCATCATGAATTCAAGGTGCTAAGACAAAAAGCATGAAATGAAGAAAAATGCATGAAACATGTAAAATATTGTGAAATTAAACGATCTAGGCCTCAATATATGATCTAATTGTGTCACTCAACTAGATTCCATGGATGATTCACAAGATCAAGCACAAATTCTAATACCTAAGGCAAAAAGCATAAAACAAATGAASAACAAAGCATRAAACTAAAAGAAAACTTACTAAAATTAAATGGAGAATCCAAAAGTTTGATTTAAATTGCAAGGAATTAAAGATCCAAGGGAGTACTTGAATCCTTCTTGAGCTAACAAACCCAAGGCAAAGAGCTTGAAAATTAAATGTAGAGAGAAAAAATTATCCCAAATCCAAGCTTGGGTTGGGAGGAAGTGTGTTACAAAATGAAAGAGAGGTTCTATTTATACAAGTTAATTAGGGGTAAATGGGTCAATTATGACATAAGAGCTTGGATTTCCATGCATTGACCAAATTTGACCCAAAATGGTCAAAATAGACCCATTTGGGTCGAGTTGGGCTCGATTGGCTCGGCAAAATTGCAAGGTGGCTCGGAGATGGGCGAGATGGCTCGGCGCTGGTGGGCTGGCTCGTCGTGTCGGCAGCTGTCGGCAGGGGCTGCGTGCAGGACTCGGCAGCTCTCGGCGGCATTCGGCAGGCATGCGCGCAGTCGATCGACTGGCTCGGCAGTCGATCGACTGCTCTCGGCAGGATGGCCACTCTCTGGAAAGCAGTCGAGCCAGCCCTCGGCAGTCGATCGACAGCGCTCGGCAGTCGTGTGCGGACATGCTCGGCAGCAGTCGGCAGGAGGGGCGGACATGCTCGGCAGCTCTCAGCAGCGTCGGCGCTGGGTCCTCGGCAGGCGCGCGCGGGACTGGGCGGGCGTGGCCGGCAGCGCTCGGCACGTGCCGAGCAGCTGTGCGCGGGACTCGCCTTGGCTCGAGCCAAATCGAGCCAAGGGCCAATTTTCACCTTCTTTTTGCCTTCTTGTCAAAACCTAACACAAATAACCCCCATCCACAAATTAGTTGAACTCATTTAACCATTTTAAGTATAAAATCAACAAGAAACACGAAAAGAACAACAAAACGAGAAAACAAGTGAAAACCTAACAAAACTCGACTAAAAAACTACTAAAATTAACATAAAATCCTAATTAAAAACACTAGACAAACACCACAATTACATGCAAAACAACTACCCCACACTTATCGGTTTGTTCGTCCTCGAACAACGAAAAGAATCGAGAGTGTACATGCAATGAACATTATGTAAAAAGAAAAATCCTTGTGCTTATCCTTATTTAATATGATGGAAGTATCAACATAAACTCGCTATCGTCAAGCATTGCTCGTATTACTCTTTCTCAAATGCAAGCCAAATCGATGACTTCCTCACAAATGGAAATTTGAGGGTATTCGCTCAATTCGCTCAAGTGTTTGATATGGGACGTGTATACGCTCGAATCGGACAATGCATGCACTCGTCAAGATTTCACAAATCGGACGCTCAAAATTGCTCATAGTACATGACCAAACAAGAATCGAAAGAGGTCTTTATTATGGGTTGTAATGTTGGCTCTTTGGTAAGGTATGGAATATATGGATATAGTGGCTAACACACGATCAAACGTGATCAATAACACACAAAATCCTAACTTCTAAAACCCGAAGCTTATAATCGCTTCACCTTTCCCAATTCACCAATCTTTCATTCGAAACCCTTTTCATACATTTTCACGCTTTCCCGACTTTATTCTTCACAACACGTAGAAGCTTTTTTGAATTTGCTTCTTTTTCACTAGACTTAGCCCTTTTTGAATTAGGCTTTATACTTGAACGCTCGCTTTATCACTTTTCGTGATTTGTGTTGGAGTATTATTCTCTTTTTTTTTTTTTTTTTTTTGTATAAGCAACTCAAAACCCAAAACCCCACAATCGATTTCCCTCACATCTCTCGTCAACTAACAATAAACTCTCTCACCTCACAATTTTCAAAGATACAAGAGCTAAAATCGAGCTCGGCTAACAAGAAACGGGATAAAGGCTCAAGGGGGCTCGTTTGGGATTTTTAAGTAGCTTACATATATGAATATGGCCGGAACAAGGGTGATATATGTGCCTTCGAGGTCATTTTCGAAATTCAATCATGTACGAGCAAAATCAAACCTCCTCAATGCAATTTCCATAAAAATGCAAGCAAGCCGATAAATCACACAAGGCTACTCACTAGTTTGCACCGAATTTGGGAGCAAAATCAAAAGAGCTTTTAGAGCTTTGCAATCTTTTCACGAGAAAATGTTGATTATATATATATATAGGCGGTTTTGGACGAAGCACAAAAATTCAACCCCTCACACAAGAGGCCATAAACATGCAAAAACTCGACAAGTAAACTATTCAAACTTCCAAGCATGTGGAGTTGTTCAACAATGTAATAACGACTCAAAAGACACAAAAATCGACTTAACCATATAAAAGCGCAAATAGTAAGCGTCACTTCACCAAGGCTCGAGTTAAGAACAACAAATCATGCTTTGTAATACCCGTACCCTAACCACCTACTCACCCCACACTTAAACCATGCATTACCCGCATTTTAATGAGAACCAAGTAAAAGGAGGGTGAATAGAAACTTCCTTAACCGAGCGAGTTTAGGTCGAGCTCGGTGGGGTCCACCTAGGCATCTAAGCAATCCAAGCAAACACGAGCATGGCTAGCTTCTCCCGGCTCCACGATCGCTATCAATCTTATCAAATCGCCCAATGGTTGGAGTCGAAAAACAAAACCTAGAAAAGAAAATCACTCAAAATCAAAAACACAAGGAAATATGTACATGAACTCAACTAAATATATTTTTTTTATTTTTTGATTTTTCAAATGTTTTTTGGATTTTTGAATTTTTGAATGTTTTTGGATTTTTCAATAAAAGAAATAAGGAAAGAAAGAAATGTAAAGAACATGGGTTGCCTCCCAAGAAGCGCTTGTTTTACGTCATTAGCTCGACGTACTCCCTTTTCGATCAAGGTGGGAAGATAATGGGAGGGTCCATCAAAACGATCTCCTCCTTGTCGGGAGGATCCACTCTTTGGAACGTCTTTGGCGCATTGCATAGCTCATATAAGATCCACCAAAAAGCAAACGTTCCAAATAGGCAATTGAAGCTCTTCTCGGCTAGGTCCTCGGGTGGAATGGTGACTTTAAAGTGACCCGAAGACTCGTCAAGAAAACAAAAGGAGTAATGGCCGGCTAGCTTCTTCAACCTTTGATCGACAAACGAGGGAGGGAAATGATCTCTCTTGGTAGCCATTCTTAACTTTTTAAAATCGATCAACGTCCTCCAACCCATTATAGCCCTCGTGGACAACAATCCTCCTTCTTCATCCTCAAGAGCTAACAATCCGCTCGTCTTGGGCACCAAATCAATGGGCTTCACCCACTCGCTTTTAGAAATCGCAAACATCAAGCCCTCCAATAACCACCTCCAAATCCCGATTTTCACTATCTCCATACGTGGGCTAACTCCCGGTCTCCAACCAATATCCCCCTTAAGAATTTTAAGAACTTCGAATGACCTCCCATTTCCGGCTCTCACCATATCGTCAAGAATCAAAATCGAAGGGTTAACTCTCTCGACCACTCCCGGTTTCCAATGAATAGCATTCTTAAGGATTTTAAACCCTTCAACCATCATCTTCTCCCCTTCTTCCCGGTGCGAGTTTGCAAGGATTATAATCGACTTGCTCTCCTCATCCTCCTCAAGATAATCGTCAAGCTTTCCAACCCCATCATCAACAATCTCCACCCCAAGCGAATCTTCAAATTCTCCAATCATATCACCAATAACCCCCACCTCCCCCTCTAAAAAGTCGTCGTTGCCCTCAACGACACATTGAGAATCATCTCCACACAAAACGGAGTCAAATAGAGGAACAACGGGCTCATCAAGAAGAACAAGGGGCTTATCCTCACAACACCCCTCTATATCGACAACCGGGCCAACCACGTCCTCATTAATCCAATTCTCAATATAAACCCGTTCGACCTTGTCCTTGACGAATTCCATATATACCCATTCTTCACAAGACTCTTTTGAAGTAAAAGGCAAAGGATCAAGAGAGTTAAATTCATCCGAAAATGAAAACGAGTCCTCCTCCGACGGCGAGTCAACCAAATCAAGTACCCCACACTTTTTGGGGAACGTGACCGGAGGAGTAGGCGAAGGTGTACTTGAGAATTGGCTACTAATGGCCCATGGATCCTGATCGGGGGGTGGAGTAGTAGAAATCACCGGGATATTCGGATGATAAGGGCCCACATGAGGAGTAATAACCGGATAAGGAGACGGCGGTGGAGCAAAAGATGATATAGCACAATCGGGTTCCACATGAAGGCCATGATCCCCATACACGTTCTCCGAGGGATGAATTGGCGAGGAGAGGTCCGGGCAAAATTCGGGAAGATGATCACTCGTTCCACACCATCCACATCCCAAAAAAGGTCGGCTAACATCTCTCATAGTACGGATGGGGGGGCCACATGTGAAGTTGGAGCCCGGACCACCAAACAACTCCCACTCTTCCTCGTATTTATCATATACGGGTATGCTCGTCCCAAAAGTAAGAGGACCTCGACGCGGGCGGGAATTCCCAAAGTGACCATTATTCCTTTTCGGATCATGAACGGGAATGACATTACCACCATACGGGATGGGACTTGGATATCCACCCCCCACATTTCCACTTGGAGTTGTAGTCGGCATAGGATTGGAATGAAAAACGGGAGGGGCTCCATATGGGCCGGGCTTCGGGCGATGCATATTTGAATTATAATGAGTAGTATCATAACCATACGGGCCGGAAGTTGGGCTATGCGTATTTGGAGAATATTGAGGAGCATCAAAGCCATACGGGGAGGGAGTCGGGCTTTGCACGTTCGGAGAATAGCGAGGAGCATCATAGCCATACGGGTGGGAAGTCGGGGCTTGCACGTTTGGATAGGAACTTGAAGCGTGCACATTCGGATAGCAAGTTTGAGTACCATAACCCCCAAAGGGACCATCCACGCTCGAAAAGCCATCAAACCCGACATGGTTTGCACCATGCCCTCCCATGCCGGGTTTCTCAAAACCATATCCATCGTTGGCAACGTGGTTTGCACCATGCCCTCCCAAGTTGCCACGACCATTATACAACCTCTCATTCCCGACATGGTTTGCACCATGCCCTCCCATGCCGGGAATGTATCCACCAAAG
This sequence comes from Phtheirospermum japonicum, assembly GCA_014905375.1. Lineage (NCBI taxonomy): Eukaryota > Viridiplantae > Streptophyta > Magnoliopsida > Lamiales > Orobanchaceae > Phtheirospermum > Phtheirospermum japonicum. The sequence goes on along the minus strand of BMAC01000600.1, from coordinate 77,927 downwards.
TTATACGAACCTTGCATACTCAAAGAAAACGTCAAATAAAAAGGAAAGCTAAAAACACAACGAAACGACAATTAAATTGAAAGCCTTAACCAAGCCGAGTCGCAACGGCGCCATTTTGAAGTGTAGTTTTTCGTGGTTCAAAATATTTGAAAGTTCATTTGGCTCGGTATTATTGGAATTCGATTCGATTATGAGTTTCATTGTGTTTCAAGCTTGGAAAATGAAAGAAAAATGAAAATAAAGCAATTAAAATAGCTAACTATCCTATAAAATGAAAGTGCAAGTTGGTAGGATGCCTCGTCGTATGCCTCAATAAGTAAATGCAAGCAAGTAATGAAAATAAGCAAGAAAATGCAAAGTTTCACCAAGTACAAGCATGCATGCACAAGGTACAACTATGCATAAAAACTCAAATAATGCAAATTGACAAAAATTGAAAGCATGAATGGAAAGAGCAATGAAAATGGACATGAAAGTTCAAAACTTTAAAGAAAATAACAAGAAATCAAGAGCCTAGATCTAAGATTAAGCATAAAACAAAGCATAAAAATAAAATTGCAAATAAAGCATAGCGAAAAACTCAAAATCAAGACGATCCAAGAGCCGATCTATGATCTAGATGTGTCACTCATCTAGATTCCATAGCCAATTCATAAGTTTCATCATGAATTCAAGGTGCTAAGACAAAAGGCATGAAATGAAGAAAAATGCATGAAACATGTAAAATAACGTGAAATTAAACGATCTAGGCCTCAATCTATGATCTAATTGTGTCACTCAACTAGATTCCATGGATGATTCACAAGATCAAGCACAAATTCTAATACCTAAGGCAAAAAGCATAAAACAAATGAAGAACAAAGCATGAAACTAAAAGAAAACTTACTAAAATTAAATGGAGAATCCAAAAGCTTGATTGAAATTGCAAGAAATTAAAGATCCAAGGGAGTACTTGAATCCTTCTTGAGCTTACAAACCCAAGGCAAAGCTTGAAAATTAAATCTAGAGAGAGAAAATTAAGTCCCAAACCCAAGCTTGGGTTGGGAGGAGGTGTTTTACAAAATGAAAGAGAGGTTCTATTTATACAAGTTAATTAGGGGTAAATGGGTCAATTATGACATAAGAGCTTGGATTTCCATGCATTGACCAAATTTGACCCAAAATGGTCAAAATAGACCATTTGGGTCGAGTTGGGCTCGATTGGCTCGGCAAATTGGGGCAGGTGGCTCGGTGTCGGCGTGTCGGCAGGGGCTTGCGCGCAGGACTCGGCAGCTCTCGCGGCATTCGGCAGGCATGCGCGCAGTCGATCGACTGGCTCGGCAGTCGATCGACTGCTCTCGGCAGGATGGCCACTCACTGGAAAGCAGTCGATCCAGCCCTCGGCAGTCGATTGACAGCGCTCGGCAGTCATGTGCGGACATGCTCGGCAGCATCGGCAGGAAGGGGCGGACATGCTTGGCAGCTCTCAGCAGCGTCGGCGCTGGGTCTCGGCAGGCGCGCGTGGGACTGGGCGGGCGTGGCCGACAGCGCTCGGCAGGCGCCGAGCAGCTGTGCGCGGGACTCGCCTTGACTCGAGCCAAATCGAGCCAAGGGCCAATTTTCACCTTCTTTTTGCCTTCTTGTCAAAACCTAACACAAATAACCCCCATCCACAAATTAGTTGAACTCATTTAACCATTTTAAGTATAAAATCAACAAGAAACACGAAAAGAACAACAAAACGAGAAAACAAGTGAAAATCTAACAAAACTCGACTAAAAACTACTAAAATTAACATAAAATCCTAATTAAAAATACTAGACAAACACCACAATTACATGCAAAACACCCAACTACAAGCATATCGGGGATCTTTGTTGGAGGCCCTTTTGCATTATGAACAAAAAGGGGGAGAAGATGCTGGAGATGAAGAAGATGTTGGAGATGACGACGCTGATGGTGGTGAAGATGAAGTTGACGGTGAAGCTGCCGAGGTGTTGGCCAGCTTAGCCAAGGATAAGAGAAGAAAGAGGATCTGGTCCAGAAATAAGAAGCTAAGAAAAATGAAGAAGTTGTTGAGGAAGAGGAAGGATCAGGGTGAAGGAACATCAACATGTCCTCGTCGGTCGAAGAGTGTTCGCAATCAATAAGTTCCTTCTTTTTCTGTGTTGAGAGGTGGCTGAAAAACAATGTTTGTTTTAATATTTGTTTTGATGTTGGTTTGTTTTATTAAACAGTGTTCATTTGTTTAGGGGGAGTTTTAAGTTTGGGTTTTTGAATTTATTGCGTCGTAGATGTTTTGTCCAAAAAGGTAAAATGGGGAGATTGTTGAGAATTTTATTCTTGAAAATTTTTCCTTTTTTAGTTGTTTGCCTTTTGTGGGCACAAAATAAAATAGGACTCTAGATTTTGTTTCCTAGATTGTGTCTATGACTTTATTTAATTTCCTAGATTATGTTTAGGATTTGTTTTACTTTTTACCAAGTTTAGGACTTTAGGTGTGTCTATTTAAGACAAGACTTGGGACATGTTTTACACACGGCTTTTTCAAAAGAAGAACGAGGCAACAGAGCGATGCAATCATCGAAAGAGAACACAAGTGAGTTACATACTTGAATCCATTATCCGAGATCAAGAAGATCTTCGAAGTTGCGTGACCAACGAAGAAGATCATCCTTAACGGCGACAAGTATTTTAGTATCTTCGTGTTTGATACTTTAGTTTCCATATATTACTTTATATCTTTATGTATGATCTTGAACAAGAAAAGTAATATAGTTTTTGCGTTTGTACACCCAAGTTCACAAGTACTTTTACTTGTGAACGGAATTTTAAATTACTGTGTTTATCTTTTATATTTCTGCTACTTATTTGTGTTAAACTCTGGTTGATGTTAGTTTCGGTGATTGCAACACTGAAAGAAACATTGATTTACTAATACCTATTTTCAAAATCATAGACCTACGAATTTAAAAAAGGTCTTCTCTCCTTGACCAAGTCTCCCAACTACTGCTAATATAGTTTTTTCTTTTTTAAAGGCACGTTGGAGCTGGGCTTGCTTGTTTACGGGCCTAGGACTCTAAACTCCCGAACTTGTGCTGACACTGGGTAACTCGGTGTCGACAACAGACCCAGTTTTGACTGTAACACTTTAAATCGAGGCCCAATCTCGTTAAAACTCCAATCGCGGGCCCACACTCATCCATCTAAAGACCAAAACACTTCAAAACCCCTGAAATAAACATAATATACAGTAAAATAGACCAGAGATACATAAATATGAAAATATGCTCAATCTATCCAACTTATACCAAAACTAACAACAAATATAACTAAAACACTAACCAAACATGTATAAAAACCACGCAAAATTTATATTAATAAAATACCTCACGCTTTATTGGTTTGTTCATCCTTGAACAAATGATAATTTCAAAGAATAACAAGTATAAAAAACTGCCCGAGCAAAGTGTCATGTCGTGCTACATAGATAATTTTGAAAATATAGATAACTGCAATGCATACTCAAATCATGAATCCTTACAAAGGGTAATATATATGTGTACTCTCAAAAGCACTTAAGAATCTTTTATGGGACGTGTATACGCTCAAATCATCAAAATACATGTAAAATGAACAAGATCTGATAATCAAGAACTTCTCTATCACACTTAAGTGTGTAACTAACAAAGAATCGAAAAAGCTCTTTGCGGGTTGTAATGTAGGCTCTTTGGACAGGTATGTAATATAGTCGTGTGGCTAACTCACGATCTAATGTGATCAATAACTCACCAAACTATTCTAATCACGAAGCAATGTGCTTCACCTCATTCAATGAAACCTCACTTCACTCTCATAACGTAGCCTTTATACGTAGGCTATTTCTCTACTCGAAACTCAAAACCGACTTCTGCACAAACCCCTTAAATAATTTAGAAGCTCATGATACACTTCTTCTTTCGAACTCAACTCTTGCCTCTTAAACATTTGGCGTCATAAGAAAACTAACAATTTAACACACGCCTTTATAAGCATAGACAACAACTCAACAAGATTCACCATCCTCTTTATTCTTTTTTTTCTTCTTTTTTTTTGAAGGATGGTGATCCTTAACACTTATTACAATCTTTTCATAAATCCCTGATCATAATTCCAAAACACAAATAACTAGCTAAAATAACTTACTCTTACTCTACGCTATTAATGACTTATTAGTTAACTCAAAAACATTCATGGTTATTGGAAATGGATATTTGGCTATGATTGGCTCATTTGGAATTTATAGTGGCTGATATAAATGGATATGGCTGGAATAAGGGTAATTTATGTGCCCAATCATCATGTTCAAAGCTAACTACACACTACAATTTGAAAGAGATCTCAAAACAGAACCCACTCAAGTACATGAAAAGATGATAAATACTCAGGCTACTCACCGGTTTTTGCATGAAAAGATTTTGAATTGACACTGCTTTTTAGGTTTTTCGAAATCATATGAGTCCAAGTAAGATTTTACATTATATATAAATAATAGTTTTGAAAAACTTATGCACTTATACACGCTCAAAGACAAGAACCTCAAATCATACATAGTCAACTTTGACAGGATAAACCGGATAAACACAATTAGGCGTGGGAATAGCAATCAATCATGTTCAAATACTAGCTACTACAAAATCACGAATTCAAATTGCACATTTATAAAATATAAATCACTACTCAACTACCTTCACTTTCTCTAAAAATCCCAAATCTCCGAATTTCCATAAATACGTATAAAAATTGTAACACCCCAAAAGTTATTTTCATTTTAATTGATTTAACAATTTGTGATTTGAATTTATTTATTTCACCTTGGCACAACTTAAAACATTTTAATTTCAAAACCTCTTAACTCCCATTTAACCAAAATCTTTTTCTTTCAAAAGAATTGTAATTAAATCTTTTCTTTCATAGAATTGTGATATAAACTTTAGGTGACTATCATCATATTTTATTTTTCAATATTAGTCTATTTACTTTATAACAATATTATATGCTCAAGTCATTGTTTTAATTTGATATCTTTGAACAGATTTTTAGACCTAGATTATGTTGAACCATTTTTCATATATACTTTAATCAAAAACTATTTTAATATTCCAATGTCCCTTTTTCCAAATCTAGATTATTTTGTAATTTATTTATTGGGCCAATAATCATTAAAATTATTGTTAAAGTATTTTATTCAATAATCTTGGCCCAATGAGTTTTGCACATTACAAATTTAAAGTCATGGTAGAGCCCAATTACATACACCATTCTTTTACAACAATTCAATTCGTCCATATTCATCTTCTTGGTTATTGTACATTTTCACGTCCACATCCATTTAGCAAGTAATGTGCTTCTTTCTCTTAAATCACAGTATAACCCCTCAAATCACCCCCTAAATCACATCACAATAACCCCTCAAATCACTCCCTTACTCTCAAGCAACATAACACACGTTTCTTTTGATCTATGATTCAACAGAATAATTTCAATCACTCTTATACCTTTTAAACAAGCTTAATTTAATCACATAACACTCAAAATTCATTCCCTGCACACACGACAATAAACAATTACAAAAAAATGTTCTTCCTAAAGTATTTCACACAAAATCTCTTTACCAATCGGCAACCCTTTCAAACCCAACACCACCACCTTACCCGACCGGCCGCCAATTTCCAGTCACCAACCGTATGCCGTTGTCAGAGCCGCTGCCGAAAAACCGAACCGCCACGACGACTCGACCCAAGGCCCGAAACTAATCGTGGTCCAATTCCAAGCACAACACCACCAAAGGCTAGCTTTCGGGCTACCGTCGACGGTCCAGGACAACCCAAAGACCGCAGATACTGCATCAAAACACCAGGAGTCTTTCCGACTACGCTGCCACAAGCCACCATCACAAACCCACCAAATTGCCACCGCCTCCATGCCTGCCGCCGAGGTTCTTGCACACAGCCACCGTCCAACTCAACCACAGCCAAACCACAGCCAATCCCAAACCGACACAAGCCCCAATCGGACCCCAGTCCATACCTAGACGGAGCCACGGTCGGATCTAAAAAGGGGCCAAAGCCCAACCGCTTTCCACCGGAGGCATCCCCAAGATCAACATCAAAACCGGGACCCAACAACCCCCACACCGAATCGATCCGAATTTACCGCCCTGCCACGCCGATCACGGTCAGTCAAGGACCGTACCTGTCACGATGTTAAATCCCAGAGCCCCACCACGGTCATCCTTGAATTGTCGAATCAGCCACGGCCCGATCACCTTCGATTCAGTCACCATCTCTGCCACGAAGCCAACCGCCCAACAGCCGAAAGTCCACCGTGAGTCGCCACCTTCAGATAGCCCCAACGCCGATTCTCCCCCACATACCATTGAGTCGAGCCGCCATGTCGACACCGGAGAAGGCGGAGAGCCGCTGCTCATCGACGAGTCGAAGGAGAAGAGATTTGCATCACCTGCACCCCGACCGTCAGAAACTCTGCAACCAACCCGCCGTCTACCCTCGCCGGTTGCTATCACATCGCTTGCCGAACTACCGTAGTCGATTTCCAGTTCGCCGAGCCACCGACGGAGGAGAGGGATTCGCCTGATCGGACCTAAGCATAGCCACTAGCCGCCGTCCGATTCAGCCATGACGAATCGTCCCGACCCAAATCGCCACCCCCACTGTTCAGCCACCGACAAAGCAAACCCCCTCCACATTGAACCACTTCCATCTCATCAACGATGGCAACACCGCCCGAACAAGGCCCAGCGTCCCCACGTGTCGAATCGCTGCCGCCATCCGCCTAAATCGAAGGAGATGGCCCGACCGATCTCTGAAATTTGGGGAAGAAATTAACTACACCTGGGAGTCGCTGTCGGCCACTGGAGAAGTTCGCCGGAAACCGCCGCTTGAGGCTGCTATGGGTTGCTGCCGCCGACGATCGAAGGAGGAGGAGCCGGCGTTAATTTCTGATTTTCTGAAGAGGAAGGAGAAAGAGGACATACGGGATTCAAGCATTAACTGGGTTCTTCGATTTATACCCAGCAAGTTTTCAAAAATTACCAATTGACCCCATTGGTTTTTACCACTTTCCAATTTGGCCCCAGACTTACTCAGAACCCCAATTTCACCCACAGTTTATCCAAAACTCAAGTTTCAACCCTCGAACTTATAAAACTTAATTCAGCCAATTTTACTCCACGTTTTAAAGGTAATTATTCATCCACCCCACAATTTTGTTTATTCGATCATTTATCTTCTTAACTTTCGATTAGCGATTTGAATTGTCAATTTAATTCCAATTCAATATATTCCAATTATTTTTGACTTCAGCTATCCAAGTTCAAATATCCAAAGGTCACGTTCGCATGTTTTACTTTGTTATGTAGGCAACGAATCGAAGATGAATTAGCATTCATTCATGACATTCATCAAAATCCATTACATTCAAATTACGAGGTAGGGACCACCGACTTGTCTTGTGTTAAATTTTACATGCTCAAATCTATGTGCTACGTGTATCATGAAATTCGATGTTTATAAAATCTAATATAGACGTAGACCTGAAGTTTTTTGTGACCAAAAGTTGTCATCGGGTTTATCCCGGTGTGCTATACCCAATGATTAAAACCAGGGGCCTTATGTGCCTAGGACCTAAAGTGTCATCGGGGAAACTTGCCGCGTTTTAGCTGCAGTCAACTAATTTTCGACGTTAAAATTATGAATTCTATGGTTCAATGTGCTATTTATAAGTTGTATAATTTTGCATGAGATATGTCGTTGTAACTAATGAGCTAGTGGAAAGCTCACCCTATCATTAACAATTTCAGGTTGAGGAGACCGAGCAACGAGTGACGTTGGAGGTGGATGATTTACTATATATAATTTCAATAATTTAAATTATGTCAATTTGACTTCTAGTTCGACATTTTTTGTTCAAATTACACGTAATTCTCTTTATCACTGTCTGCGTTTATTTCAAAAGGGTATATATCAAAGCAGCACAGCTAAAGTGTGGGCGACAATTTATAAATGTTGATATCCTTACGTGTGTTTTAAAGTGATATGAGATTATACTTTGAGTAACTCTATTTATATCCTTACTTTTGGGTTTATTATTGGTTTTTGAAATGAGGCCTAAAAGTTTCATTTTAAAAAGGGGGCCTAGAAGTTATGATTTTTAGGTGTTTTCCTTTAAAATTATTTTTGAATAGTAAACTCCATATTATATTATATTTTATTTGACCATTTTAAAGTTGGGTCGTTGCAAAGAAACTTAAACCCGAGACGATTCTACCTTAAACTATCAATTTAAAATTGATAGAAATTATATTAATTTCTTATTATCACTATTTCCGCTGCGTGACTCGAGATTTTATAAAATTCTCTATTTCTTTTGATTTTACAATTAGACATGTACGTAACGCCAAGTCTACATTATTTATTTTAAAATACAAATGCTATTTTTGTTCTATCAAAATCGGGGCATTACAAAAATCAAATCAAAAGAGGAGGAAGTAAGAAAAATGTCCCTGACGACTAAATAGTCGAGCTGCTCCAAATAGCACTGTGCAATCATCCCATCGTCTCAAATCGCGTGATTTAGAGTGTCTTGACTAACAACCTTATCAGGTGGGTGTCCAAAAGATCTAATCTAAGATTGGCTCTCAAACGGGCCACGGATATGAGTTAAAATTAGCAAACTCGCGAAATTTCGGGCTGACATTGGATAATCTAGTGTGGATAATAAACCCAGTGTCAGCGGTAATACATCAAGTGCGTCGACTGACCAGGCTTTCATCGACAAAGGCGTCGATTGATGGGGCATCGGCTGGCGCTGGGTAACCCAATGTGGACAACATACCTAGTGTCAGCAAACGGACCGAATCTGGGTACACATCAACGGGTCCAACCGGATGGAGTTTCAGCATAACAACACACGCATCAACGTCCCACAGAAAAAGACCCAAAATCAACAATATATAAAAAGAGAATAAAAGAAGGAAAAATTAAAAGAAAAACTAAGGAAAAAGAAAAAGAAAACCGATGCTTGGGTTGCCGCCCAAGAAGCGTTTGTTTAATGTCCAAAGCTCGATGACTCATACGAGTGATGCTATCCAGGATCCAAAAATAAGTGACGATAGTGCCACGCCTTAGTGTTCTCCAAGAGAAAGAGCGGGTGATTAAAATCACCAAGGCGGGCACGGAAAGCAAGTCGTAGAATAAGAGAAATGAAAACTTCAACTCGCTTCAGAGGTCGAAAACGCGAGTAATCAGTCATCACAAAAATATCAAAAGTCAATCGGAGAATGGGGTGATCCTTGATCACTTGAAAAACTAGGAAGTCCATCGAACAAATGACATAACCCTCGAACATCCCGAACTCCTCCATTTTGTTGACATTCCTCTCAACGTTCTAAAAAAGACTTAATACCATATCTAAGCATAGGGGAGGGGAATCAGAACCCTTCTCAACCATCTCTTCCACCAGTTCAAAATTTAGATTTAACAAAGGTTCGGGTGGCACAAGAAGAGGCTCGGCCATCTCAAAATCTCCCAAATAAGGCCCCACGACATCATTCTCACAAAGATCGAGTAAACTCGATTTCTCAACATCCTTCGGGCCCTCCAACGGCAGCACTCCCACATCATTATCCAAAATCTCATCAAGGAGAACAAGAGGAGAGATCTCAACCAAATCCTCAATAACATACTTCTTACACACATCTTCTAAACAAGTATTCAAGCTCGAATTCTCAACCTCTAAGATGGGCTCCACCAAATCAAGAATCGGTAGCTCTGGCTGACTTGGAAGTTCGTCTTTCTCGCTCGAAGATTTTGCTAAAGAAGCCTCAATTTGACCCAGCATCGTCTTTATATTCTTCATAGTCTTAGAAAGGTCATCTTCCTGTACAGTCAATTGCGCATGTTCGTCCTGATGCTGAATGGTCTTGGCCTTTTGATTTCACTACCACATCAATGGTTGATCGTCTGGAGGAGCATAAGAGTCATAGGATACAAGAAATTAGAATCGTGTAGATAATATGGATCGGCATGGCTCAAATAATATGAATTTGAAGATGGGGCCCATTCAGGTGAGTAGAACGTCCTCATGAACCGATCGTACACTGCCTCCCATGTTTTTAAGGAGTTGGGCTCAAAATAATCCAACCATTGTCTTACCTGATCTGTTAGTGCATAACGAAAGAATCGCATCTTCACTTGATCCCTTGTTAGGCCGAGACGAGGGAAAGTCCAGGTGATGGCCTCGTACTCTCGGATGAGCTTCGTCGGATCCTCGCTTGGAAGCCCATGAAAAACTGGTAGTTAATCTGTGTAGAAAGTGCCAGGATCGTAATCCCACATTGCAGGGCTATATGGAATGGCCCGTCGAGATGTACGATAAACGTACGGGTTGCCATGCGCTTGATAGCCTTGATAGTTCGACATTCTCTTTATATATATATATATATATATATAATTTTATTTTTTTATAAGGGTCATTGAATATCAAGCCTCAAGAGATGTACCTTGCATACACAACACTTAACACAAAAGATTAAACGTACAAGCGAAAAATAACAAAAACGAACAAATAAAAAAAATCACAAATGAAATAAAACAAATAAAAATATGAACGAAGATCACAAAGAGCAAACACGAAAATCACAACCTTTAGCTTTCCCCGTCAACGGCGCCAAAATTTTAATTCGAACTTTCCGCACCTACTTTTTAAATATAAGTTTGTCAAGCTTAAAAAGTTCGCTCACAAGAGTACGAGTTCGCTTGTAGGTTGGCAAGTTGAACCGAGTCGAATCTCTCAAGGATAACAATCGGAGGTTCTTTTTGTGTTCGTTTTCACGAATAAGAAAATAACGAAAAAGTAATATAAACACTTAGAATCAAGACGTTTATTAAAACGGCGATCAATGAAATCAAATGCTTTGAAAAGATTTGAGAAAACAAGGGTCTAGTTCTCTAGAATCATCTCTACGACCACTAGGGCATTTCATCGAACACCTTACCTACGAGCTAAGGTTGTCAATCCTGACTTGTAGATTTAGTACCCAACAAACCCAAATGATGGTTCTAAAAGATTATAGACATTAGACCCGTAAGATCTAGCCACCAATCATCAACAATTTCAACATCATAAACCCAAAATATTCAAGAACACAATTCATCATACAAAGATGGGTGGGGTGGGGGTGGGGGGTTGAAGATCAATTATTCTAATAAGAATTTATAACAAGCATATAATTAAGAAGTATGAGGAATTAGTTAAACTAATTAAGCAAGGAAATTAAAAACTTACTAATTAACCGGAGAAGATTAACTTCGTCCAAGCAAGAAAATAAACTAAGAACTACTAAGTAATTAATCTAAGATTTATGAAAACTAAGAAATTATCTAATATCTACTAAATCTAGAGTTTGAATTGAGAGAAAAAAGAAAAGTGGAGAAAACAAAGAACACTCTTGGGGTTGTCAATCCCAAGAGGTTCGAGAGATGGAAGGAAAATCGGTCTTCTGGGCGCTGGGCGTCCACCTCCTTTGATAAGATATGGTGGTCTCCTTTTCTATCACCAAGTCCTTCTTCAAAGAGGTATCTTGATTTTATTTCCAATAATAACTCATCTCTTCTAATCCTTCAAATGAAAGGTCTTCTCCCTTGACCAAGTCTCTCCAGCTGCTGCAAATATAGTTGTAGCTTTTTTGAAGGCGCGTTGGAGCTGGGCTTGCTTGTTTTCTGGACCTAGGACTTTAAATTCCCGAGTTTGTGCTGACATTGGGAAACTCGGTGTCGACAACAGACCCAGTGTCGACCGTAACACTTCAAACCGAGGCCCAATCTTGTTTAAAACTCCAATCGCGGGCCCACACTCATCCATCTAAAGACCAAAACACTTCAAAATCTTTGAAATAAACATAAAATATGATAAAATGACAGAGATACATAAATATGCCAATATGCATAATCTATCCAACTTATACCATAACTAACAACAAATCTAACTAAAACAGTAACCAAACATGTATAAAAATCACGATAAATTCATGTTAATCACTAGTTTGGACCATCACCCGATTCTTGTTGATTGTGCAAAGGATACGACTCTCGCCCTGAGCTCACAATATCTTTTGCTTTCAGAATTTCTGGATTTCTCTTGACGATTTTCATGATCTCATCGCTACTTCTTGGGCGCATCCTGTCAGGTGAGTAACTTTATCACCCACCTCATGATTAAGATGATGTACCTTCAGTGGGTTATTAGAGAGTGAAATGTTCAGAAGGTTAGGAATATTCACCATCGGGCTGAGGAAATTTGAGCGAATATTTTGTCTTTGCAATCTAGGTGTTTTGTTTCGGGGTATAAGGAGGCCGACGTTGAGGTGGAAATCCACCTCGTTGCTTGATTCTAAAGCAACCATAATTCAAAATCCTTGCGAGCTGGCTCACAAATTGAAATGCCCAAATTTATTTCTTATTATTCTAAACTCAATATCTTTTTTATTTAATAATCTTTGTTTCACCCAATTAAAGTCCATTGGATTTATTCAAATATTACTTCAAAGTCTAATAAGTAAATAAGTCAAGTATCCATGTCTAATAAGTAAATAAGTCAGATGCAGATGCCGACAAGTTCTTCTAGCCTTTGGAGACACCAAATTGGAAGGAGTTTGGCTGATCAATTTGAGATATCGGCAAAAATAAATTCCAGGCTACAGTGTCTACGGTTGGTGCCGCCAAAATCTTTCTGCCGGGCCGTTGACGAAGGTGAGATTTGGTCGGACGATTGATCTCTGAAATTGAAGTAGAAGGGGAAAACGACGGGACTAATAAAATGAGATTTAGGGTTGGGTTTTCAATTTTTATACCCAAATACTTTTCCAAAATTACAAATTGACCCCAAGATTCTTCAGTTCCTTAAATTATGCCCCCATTTTACCCAAAATCCCAGATCCAGCCCCACAGATCTATGAAACTCTAATTTCAGCCCTCAAACTTGTAGGAACTTTGATTAAACCCGAATAAATTTCTACCCTTTCAATTCAGCTCATAGCCTTTTCGTATTTACACTTTTGCCCATCCAATTTCAAGAACTCCACAAAAATGACCCTATCGGCCTTTTTATTTAAATTCCCTCAGCGGATGTTCAATTCATGACTACGATTTCGTTATATTTTTAATTAGTTAAAATCTATTTTTTAAAGCCACATTTTAAGTTTAGTCCTTTTTTAATGTAGGAAACGAGAATTCTCAAATCTAGAAATTTCTAGCAGGAAGAAATGCATGATTTCACTGCAAACAAAAGGGACATCTGGCTGATGATTGTCCAGTACTCGGCAATACTAAGTTTTCGGAGAAGAAAGGACCGGGAGGAAGAACTCGATTATTCAACATACAATTGCTGAATCAGTGTAAGCTTATTTGAATTTCGAGAATATTTTTTTTTTTTTAAAGCGTAGGTTGTAACGTCCAAGTTTTATTTCTTATTATTCTAAGCCCAATATTTTTTTAATTTAATATTCTTTTTTTGGTCCAATTTAAAGTTCGAGTTATTCAAATGTTGTTTATAGTCCAATAATCTAAATACGCCAATCCAAAATTTATTATTTGTTCCAAATCCAAATTTTATTATCTGTTTCATTTATCGGAATTCCATCACCCGCCTAAATATTTTTTTCCCTTTTTCTTTCTTTTTAACATCTCGTTTTTCTTCTCCACTTTTTTCTCATCTTCTCAACTTTTCATATATTTTCATTAAACTCTTTTAATTACATGAGACAGGTGCCAAAGTTTTGGGGTTAATTAAATAAATAATATAAAAATAATTATAAATTGACAAAATGTAATAAAAATAAATTACATGTATCATTTTTGAAGAAGTTCAACTCGAGTGGTTATGTCATCCATTGTGAAGTCTTTCCCGAACGAAACATTGATTTTGTTCAACAAAACTCACGTGATATTTTTGCGTAATCCTCTTCTGGGATCGTAGACTCCGTTGAGCTTACTCTCACGAAGGTCGTCAACTAGCAAAGTATCTATACGGATCTATCGTAGAAAAAAAAAATCTTCTTCGAAATCAAAATTTGGTACATTGTTAGGCTGATGGGAACTCATTTTTTCCTTTTGTTATGGTAATACCTAGATGGTGGAGAAAACCAAAGGTGTAAGTGAATTGTGTTTAAAAAATCTAGTCCAATATTCAAAATTTATAGATGAGTTATAACTTCACAAGGCAGTTGTACTCAATGTGTAGTCTTTGTCACAACTAAAGATGAAAACATGATGATTAATGTGTAGTTGTCACAAAGAAAGTTGAAAAATGTATGGAATAATGTCTAGTATTGTCACAACAAAATTTGAAAAACCTATTGATTAATGTGTAGTCTTGTCACCAGCAAGGTTGGATAAACACTTACTAAATAATTTCATTAAATAAAAGAAAAAAGATTACACATTCAAACATTACAGAATTTGAAATAGTTGCACACTGAAACCGAGGTCATCCCGATCCCATCTCATTACACACTTGACCATATAATTAAAATTGTTAAAATAAGAAATAACAAATACAAACACATTAGTACTTTTGAAACGACGAACACAATATTGACGCTTCATCCAAAAGCTTTCTGTAATTGTTTCCACATTGGTGGCTCGTCTAACACGTAGTACTTGTGTGACGGTAAGACATCATTGTATTCCTTCATTAAAAAAAGAGAGTTAGTGATGTATCTAATCTACAATAAAAAACTCAATAATGTAATTATAAAGAGAGAAGTTGTGAAGTTTACATCGGTAAAGAGATCGCAGAGAGTGATATCTACACAAACTAGTTTGTGGTCATGATTCCTAAAAAACCAGGCTCAGCAAACAGCACCTCGTACAGATTGTACCTCATTTCCATTTCCTGGATCCTCTGACTACAATCGTCAACGGAAGGTGAAAACGCAAAACTACCTTGGAGTACATTTATTACTTGCATGACAGTTAAACTTCTGTCTCCTTTTTTTGCTCCCCTTTCAACACTTTCTTTTTGGGAGATTAAAAAAATCAAGAATTACTCGTTCCATGGGCATGGTCCATGGGGTTCTTTCAGGATTATATTAATTTTCTCGAATTCTTCTTACATCGGGATGTTTTTTTTTTTAATCAAATTTAGCCATTAGTTTTTATCTTTTGCACAAAGAAAAAAGGCAATTAGAAATTCTATTTACTTAAACTTGATTCGTTGTTATTGTGTATATATATATATATATATATATATATATATATATATATATACACGCGTACACACACACACATATTAATGAAATGCAGCTTGAACTTTGCCAACTAATATTGCTATGACATTGTCTATTCACATGAATAATTGCACAACTCCTATTTTGATGAATTGTGTTGTCTTGTCATCCCAATAAATATCACTAAAAATTACTATCCATCCCAATATCAATGAAATGAAGCTTTGCCAACTAATATTGTTGTGTCACATTCACTTGAATAATTGCACAACTCATATTTTGATGATTGTGTTATCTTGTCATCTCAATAAATGTCACTGAACACTAATAATTGCACAACTCATATTTGGATGAAATGGGAATTTTTTTAATTGATTAATAACTTATCTGATAGTCTCTCCTTACTATAAATACGTAGCGGAATAAATAATGGATAACTCATCAACAAATACATATCAACTACTTTCTATTCTTATCTGAAAAAAAGCTAATGGCAGATCACTTTAATGACACAGATGGTCTTCCTACACTTCAGGTCCAAACACTCAATTACGACTGTGAAGAAAATAATAAGTGGACACTCAGTAGAGATGAACGTCTACTGGAATTCCTAATCAGCGAAAAAGATATACAAGGATGGAATCCAAATAAAGGATCGTTACCAGACAACCGAGTGAAGGAAGCCAACTATTTACTTAATTGCTGATTAAAAAATGAACGTGCCATTTCCGAAGCTGACGTCATAGCCAAGATTATCCGACTTCAAAGCCAGTTCAGGTTCTTCAAAGAACTAGTTCGGTCCCCTGGTACAGTTTGGAACGGGAATGTGAAAATGGTCTTTGGTGATCATAAAATCGAAAGAAGTTTATGCATGTAAGTTCTACACTCCCTTTTAAAATATTACATGTAATTTGAATATTTCATTATTCTAACTTGTTGCGATAAATACATGATTGTCCAGTGAAAAGTTATTGTAACGTTTTTGATGAGGAACCTTTGCTCACAAAATTGGAAGTACTTTTCGAAGATGTGTATCCAATTAAACACAGTGGAAGCTTTGCGAGTGGAAGTGGGAAGGGCAAGAAACATGCTTAGTGGAGATTGTTGGACGTTGCATGTTACTTTACCGACAATGCTTTATCTGTTTATCATGCGTTTGTTGTTTCGTTGTGTAATATTTTTTTGGTGTGTTATTTTTTATTTCGCCAAATCACTTCTGCTACTTCTTGGAAGATGATGACTAAAAAGTTACTCTATAAGAGTCTCGGCAAGTGCACCGATAATTTATAGTGTATAGCTCTAGAGCACCGAATATCATTCCCACAAGGATTGTGATTACTAGTACTGACCATCTTTTTATTATTTAATCTACCAAATAGAAGGATATTTTAATAATCTATTTAACTAAAATTTTGTAAATAAACTAAACAAGTGATTAAACAAGACGAAAAGCTAGATGTTATTTTTGAAGAATCAATATGTGAGAAGAATGTGTTTGAATGTAGAATCCCCCTTAATTTACATTGTGATTGTACCCAAATAAATCATCATAATCCCTTAAGTACTACTAAACTCGCATATTATTTCACACTTTCAAATACCGTAGAAATTCTATATTTTAATTAAAACCTCGAGTTTCGAGTGAATTAATCCTAACCTCAATTTGATTAACCGGAATCTCTTCCTAATTAAAACCCCCAAGATATCAATACGATCAATTGAATTTCCCTATTAGGTTTCACCCTAATCTAGAGGACTTATATCATCCTATATCTAGGATTGCATGCAACTCCTTCTACTTGTGCGTGTTCTTACTCTACTTCACTTCGTTTGATTAAAAGTAAAGAACAAACCTAAATCAATAAACCAAAATTATCGAGTTGAGAAAATTGAATGAAAAGCGTAAAATAATATAAATCAACCAATACACAATCACAAGTTAAATTTAGGGTTCATCTCAATCCAAACACATAGGAAGTTTAGTTCATGATTGAATTAAAATCAAAAGAAGTGTAAAAAGATAAATCCAAGAAAAGAGAAATTATGTTTACAAGTTTTAGTTTTCAAATCAAAGATAAAATTACTTTCCTAGCGAGTCTTCGAAGTATTTATGAGGTTTTCTTCAAGAACTTCTTCAATCTCTTCTTGTATTTTTCTTGCTTGTTGTTGCAATCTTCTAGTCTCCAAAATTGTGTTAAAAGACATCCTAGATCTCTTATTTATAGTTCCCCAAGTGTTTTTCCTAATAGCCCTTCGAAAAATAGTGAAAACGGGTCCCAAAACTATAAAATCGCACTATTCGGTCAAAAACATGGCTAGCAGGATGAAAACACGGCCAGAATTGCAAAAACATGGCCTGTACATGTTTTCAAAATTGGCCATCCTGTAAAAAACACGGTCGTGTTTAAAAACACGGCCATGCCATATTTTCGCCTGGACTCTTCTTTTTCTAATTTTCCTTTGCGATATGAAACATGGGCGTGTTTTAAAACACGCCCAAGGCATGTATTCTTTGATTTTTTTTGATATTTTAATTCCGTTTGCGCCTTTTTACTTTTCGTCCCCTTGACTTGTTATCTTGTATACACGACTTTCAATGCCCTCTAAATTCACCGAAATTCGCTTCTCTTCGACGCTCCTACACAAATACTACCCAAAAGTGAAATGAACAAGAAACACCATAATAACTACCAAAAGACACACAAATAATCTTATATTAAACATATAAAAACTACTGAAAACATGCATGAAGTGATGATTATCAAACTACCCCCAACTTAGACGTCTACTTGTCCTCGAGTAAAAATAATCTAAAATAGAAGAAAACACAACGACAACCTAAAGGGAGACTACATCCTTAACAACTACAATCACTTCATTAACCATCAAGTCAATAAGTAACTAAGAAAACAACAACAACAACAACAACAACAACAACAACAACAACAACAACAACAACAACAACAACAATAATAATAATAATAATAATAATAATAATAATAATAATAATAATAATAATAATAATAATAATAATAATAATAATAATAATAATAATAATAATAAACTATAAAATTAACACAGCAAGTCAATTCTCAATAATCGAGTTAACGAACAACGAAGTGAACCAATAAGTTCTCATGAGATCACTCTTTTCACTCAAGTGTATAAGCAATTATGTATATAGAGCTCTCAAGTCACAAAATACCAAAACTTTGTTCACATAGGCTTGCACGTAAATCACGCCGATTCCAACTAAAAATGAGTTGAAAGGCATGGATGCCAAGGGATAACGGGTTGTAATGGGGCTAGGGTGGAGGATGGGTAAAGAGAAGTTATATAAGTTTAAAAGAATCAAAGAAACACACAAAGACACCTTCTAAAAAATAAGAATAAATACAAAAAATTAAAATAATATAAAAAAATAAAATTAACGGATAAAACCACTAAGCAAAACACAATAATCTATGAACTAAGAAACAGATAACACCTCTTTTACTTATTCTCTATTGGGATAAATATTTCTTGCAACCTTTACTATAGGCGTTTTCACGCTTTGCAACCTTATATTTTTTTCGTTGTCAATTGCAACCTGTACTACATTTTTGCAACTCAAACTTTTTTTTTTATGCTTTATTTTTCAT
Organism: Phtheirospermum japonicum; assembly: GCA_014905375.1. NCBI lineage: Eukaryota > Viridiplantae > Streptophyta > Magnoliopsida > Lamiales > Orobanchaceae > Phtheirospermum > Phtheirospermum japonicum. The sequence continues at coordinate 59,021 of BMAC01000600.1, read as the reverse complement.
GCTCTAGGTTGCAAAAATGTAGTACAGGTTGCAATTGACAACGGAAAAAACATAAGGTTGCAAAGCGTGAAAACGCCTATAGTACAGGTTGCAAAATATATTTTTCCCTTCTTTATTCAAAAAAATAAAATAAAATAATAATAACTTCTTTTTTTTTTCTTTTCTTTTTTTCCTTTCTTTTTCAATGAAAATGAAAATTACATGTAATTGGAGAACGAACTCGAGTTATCCACATGACATGCGAAAATTACTCACCACTCTACTAAAGCGACCTAAGAAAATATAAATAAATAAAAAGACCTAAAGACTACTAAACGAGTCGCGCGACAACAAATACATAACCACGTGTGTATCTTTAATTCAAGGTTCAAAGAGGGAAACTCAAAGAATGGTTATTATGGCTTGTAATGCGGGTTATAATCAAAGAAAAAGGTTTAGGCTTGAAATTGGTTTACTAATGGATAATGTAAGGTTGGCTTATGCAAGGAAAAAGCTAATAACAAAGGGCTTAATCCTACCCATATATGGCTTTCAAATATACGACGTGTATAACCGTGCAAGTTCTAGAATAACCAACAATGTGTGACACACTCACAAGCAACGAAAAGAAGCATAATTTGTAATGTGTGCTCATAGGCTCAGATCTCACTAAAAGTTTGGTTATACATATTGAATACCAACATTGCCCGTCAAATAATCACCAAGAAAAACACTTGTTAATATACTATATATACATATATTAAATATATATTAGTTTTTTTCAGAAAGGTATACTTTTATAAATATAAATATACTCAAAACTTTTTGAATTAACTTAGCAAAAGTATTATGTGTCATAGAAAGGTGATGACTCCCAACTAAATATGCATAAACCTAAAACACTGAACATAAAACAAAAAGACCCAAAAGCACCCCCAACTTAAAAGTTTACATTGTCCCCAATGTATGAACCGAAAGTTGAATAACAAAACACACGAACCAAATGACACAAAATAGATGAAAAATAAATAAATAAAAAGAAACAAAATCACCTTTTCAACATGTATGAACCGAAATTGGTGTCGTAGAGCGTGTAAGCGTGCGAGCATGGTAACTTGATGAATAAATCAACATGTTTCACCCACGTTCATCAAAATACATCTCAATATGAATCAACCTACAAAAAACATCGAATATATCACCAAGATTAACTAGTAAAACTACTCCTAAAGAAAAGAAAATAACAAAAAGAATGGAAAACACCAGGATGCCTCCTGGTAAGCGCTTCTTTATAGTCAATTAGCTAGACTATCAATGATAAGGCCTCACGTAGGCTCACACAAAGCCTTGAAACTAAAATCTCTTGGGCTCTTCTCTACTCCCCCACCATGAAAATGCTTCAAGCAATGCTCAATCACTTTGTAAATATCATGGTCTTTGCTTGAAACCTCTACAGTCCCACAAGAAAACACCTTAGTCACAATAAATGAGATTTTCCATCTTGATCTCAACTTCATAGGGTACAATAATGATCCAATGGAAGATAATAGCACCAACTCCCCAGGTTGGAATTTTCTCGCTTTCTCAATCTCCTCATCAGATCGACTCTTAGCTCTTTCCTTGGACTTCTCGCTCAACTCAGTTAGAACCATTCCCTGTGAAATTTCATCAAAGCATTTGACGGAAAAACAAGCATCATCTATAGCAAGAGTATTAGATATCTTAAAAATTACTTGTTCATCCTCAACTCTTAAAGTCAATATCCCATCATGCACATCAATAATTGGTCTAGCAGTAGCTAAAAAAGGACGTCCTAAAATCTAGGGTACCTCTACATTAGTAGGCATGTCAAGAATCACAAAATCAACTGGAAAAATAAATTTATCCACTTTGACAAGTATATCTTCTATAATACCCCTAGGATGTTTAGTTGTCCTATCAGCCAATAACAAACTCATTTTAATAGGCTTAGGTTCACCTAATACTAAACTCTTGAATAATTCATAAGGCATCAATTTAACACTCGCCCTTAAATCCGCTAATACTCGATCAACATATACACTACTAATATGACAAGGGATAGTAAAACTCCATGGATCCTGAAGATTTTGTGGTAGCTTATTTTGTACAATGGCGGAGCACTCTTCATTCAACTGCACCATAGATAACTCCTCAAGCTTCTTCTTATTTAAAAGAAGGCCCTTCAAATACTTTGCATACTTGGGCATTTATGAAAGAGCCTCAATAAGCGGAATGTTAATATGAAATTGTTTAAAAAGTTCAAGAAATTTACCAAATTGGTTCTCCTTCTTCTCCTCGTAAAGTCAACTTGGATAAGGAAATTTTGGCTTATACTCGGGTACAACCTTCTTCTGCTCCTCGCGTGGGTGCTCCTCATCGGTGATGGTTTTTAGAGCTACGAACTCATCCCGTATCAAATGTGGATCCTCCAAATTCCTACCACTATTGATGGTAATAACATTAACACATTCTTTTGGGTTTGGCTCGGTGTTACTAGGCAAACTCCCTTGTGGCCTCTCAGAGACCATCTTTGCAATTTGTCCAATTTGTACCTCCAGGTTACGAATAGAACCTTCTTGATTTCTCAGAGATGTTTCAGTGGAGGTGAAATGGGCTTCAGTTATTTGAACAAATTTCATCATCAACTCTTTAAAATTAGGTTTTCGTGGATGTTGTTGCTAAAATCCAGGGGGCTGGTCAGTCCTCGATTGGGATGGGTTGCTCCATGAGAAATTTAAATGTTGCCTCCAACCTAGATTATACGTGTTGCTGTATGGATTATTATTCGAATTGCGACCTTAGTTTCCCACAAAATCAACTTGCTCAAATGAGGGTATATAGCTCGGGTAGTCTTGATTCAAGTGTGAACCACCACATCCTTTGCACAGAAGCGCTTGCATAGATGGGATAGGTGAAGCCGATGTGTCAAACATCTTACTTAGTTCTTCTACTTGGGCCGCTAGAGTTATCATCGCATCTACATTATAGAGCGCAACTGGCTTAATTATCTTGCCTCGAGGTGGTTTCCACTGATATCCATTCATCGCCATTTCTTCAAGTAAATCGTGAGCGGCCTCAGGATTCTTATTGTTGAGTGTTCCTCCCGCTGCAGCGTCGATCATCTGCCGGGTTGACATTGACAATCCATTGTAAAAGGTTTATACTTTCATCCAAAGTGGTAATGCATGGTGTGGGAACTTGCGTAAGAGCTCCTTAAATCACTCCCATGTATCTTACAAAGTCTCATTGTCAACTTGAGCGAATGAAGAAATTTTTTTTCGTAGCCTCGCAGTCTTAGCAGGCGAGAAATATTTGTTAAGAAACTTCTCTGCCATCATCTTCCAAGTCATGATGGTCCCTCTAGGTAGTGTGTTCAAACACTGCTTGGCTCGATCAATTAAGGAGAAGGGAAAAAGTCGTAGACGAATAACATCATCGGTGGCCCCTTTGATTTTGAAAGTATCACAAATCTCAAGAAAATTGACAATATGACTATTAGGATCTTTGTCTTGTATCCCCTCAAACTGAACTGTCTTCTATTTTGTCTCCTATTTCTCGTTTTGCTGCTTTCTCCAGTACACGCCTTTGGGTTCGAGTAAGCATGACCTGAAACAAGGAAAGGAAAACCATGAAAAGAAAACGAGTAAAAAAACAAGATAAGGAAAAAGTGATTAAAGTAATAAAAACAAAGCTTTTCTTATATCACAGTCCCCGACAACGACACCAAAAACTTGATGACTAAAAAGCTACTCTATAAGAGTCTCGGCAAGTGCACCGATCATTTATAGTATACAACACTAGAGCACCGAATATCATTACCACGAGGATTGTGATTACTAGTACTGACCGTATTTTTATTATTTAATCAACCAAATAAAAGGATATTTTAAAAATCTATTTAACTAAATTTTTTTAAATAAACTTAACAAGTGATTAAACAAGATGAAAAGCTAGATGTTACTTTTGAAGAATGAATATGTGAGAAGAATGTGTTTGAATGTAGAATCCCCCTAAATTCACCTTGTGATTGTATCCAAAGAAATCATCATAATCCTTTAAGTACTACTAAACCCGCATATTATTTCACGCTTTCAAAGACCGTAGAAATTCTCTATTTTAATTAAAACCTCATGTTTTGAATGAATTGATCCTAACCTCAAGTTGATTAACCGAAATCTCTTCCTAATTAAAACCCGCAAGATAGCAATGTAAGAAATTGAATTTCCATATTAGGTTTCACCCAAATCCGGAGGATTTATGTCGTCCTATATCTTGGATTGCATGCAACTCCTTCTACTTGTGCGTGTTCTTACTCTACTTTGCTTCGTTTTATTAAAAGTAAAGAATAAACCCAAATCAATAAACCAGAATTATCGAGTTGAGAAAATTGATAAAAAGCACAAGAAAATTGAATGAAAAGCATAAATAATGTAAATAGATCAATACCCAATCACAAGTTAAATTTAGGGTTCATCTCAATCCAAACACATATGAAGTTTAGTTCACGATTGAATTAAAATCAAAAGAAGTGTAAAAAGATAAATCCAAGAAAGGAGAAATCGTGTTTACAAGTTTTAGTTTTCAAATCAAAGATAAATTACTTCCCTAGAGAGTCTTCGAAGTATTTACGATGTTTTCTTCAAGAACTTCTTCAATTTCTTCTCGTACTTTTCTAGCTTGTTGTTGCAATCTTCTAGCCTCCCAAATTGTGTTAAAAAAAATTCGAGTGCTCTTATTTATAGTTCCCCAAGTGTTTCTCCTAATAGCCCTTCGAAAAATAGAGAAAATGGGTCCCAAAACTATAAAATCGCGCTATTCGGTCAGAAACATGGCTAGTAGGACAAAAACACGGCCAGAATTGTAAATCACGGCCTGGCCATGTTTTCCGAAATTAGCCATTCGATAAAAAACATGGTCGTGTTTAAAACCACGGCCAATCCATATTTTGCCTGGACTCTTCTTTTTCTAATTTTCCTTTGTGATATGAAACATGGGAGTGTTTTAAAACACGCCCAAGGCATGTTTTCTTTGATTTCTTGATATTTAATCCCGTTTGCGCCTTTTTACTTCCCATTTTGTCCCCTTGATACATTCTCTTGTATAAACGACTATCATTGCCCTCTAAATTCACCCAAATTTGCTCCTCTTCAACACTCCTACACAAATACAACCCAAAAGTGAAATGAACAAGAAACACCATTAAACATATAAAAACTACTAAAAACATGCATGAAGTGATGATTATCAGAAGATTATAGTTTTATGTTTTTATTTTATGGTTATTTTTTAGCTTTATATATTTGATTACTACTGAAAGATAGAAACTTAAAAGTAAACCACGCACTAAGAAAATCCAACATAATTAAAATAAATTACATAATACGAATACAGTCTAAAAAATGTCCTCTTGTGTCGCACCCCTTCCGGTGTTTGTTCTTACGTAGGTCGTAATCATGTCCTCGTGTGTGTGTGGGGTGGGGTGGGGGTGGGGGGTGGGGTGGGGTGGTGGCTGGTGTATCCCTCATCACGACGCAACTGTTTCCTTAATCTACGTAGTATATTACGACGTGGTTCCTGAATCGACACTGGCTCGTCACCTTCGTCCTCATCCGCATGTATACCCCAACCTCATGTGCACGACTCACCGTTTCAATGGGAATTCGAATGGAAATGGGTGTCGTATGGAAGTGTGTCGCGAAAAGCCAATGTCATGTGCAGCTACGAAGTTATGGAATCCACTACTTTCATTAGTCTGAAGAAGAATGGTGAACTACTGCCCAACAAATGAAGGAGTATAAGACTCTACCCCGGATGATCCCCATGTAGGAACCTAACCACCTCCCTCGTTTGGTTTAAGATGTCTGTGAGACGATAATTGATCAGTCGCATCTATATTCAAAAGAGATAAAAACTTATTATTTTATTATTAATCGTATGGAAGTGACATATAAAATAGTTATTAACGAATCACACATATACCATGATGGGTGATTGGAGGTGGCCCGGGTGCGGCTGCGGGTGCCCTGTAACGAGAGGATGTGGATGGGCCAGATATGCTCCTTCTTCCACTAACGAATGCGTATGCCGTGCGCTCATCTTGAGCATCCTGAGATATACTCCTTCTTCCACTACCAGATATACTCTTTCTTCCACTACTGGACGTGTATGCTGTGCGCTCATTTGGAGCATCCTCATGTAGCTCCCCACGAACACGAAGTCGTTGCCTAATCTCATCTGCAATTGACTCAACCAAATCATGCATATGATGATAGGAGTCGAAATCATCGTCTCTAACATCTGATGAAACACGGCCGAGTCGCTGACTCCAAGCACCCTACAAAACACAGAAGTTGAACATCAAATCTATGAAATAATTAAATTCATTGAGTGAGAAAAAAGTGAATAAGATTTATTACAATGGCCTTGTGAACGCCGACGTCCAGTGGTTGGTATCCACCCACTGCATGTCTCTCCAAAGGAGAGATGAAACAACGTGTCTTCTGCTGATACCATCTGAGATATCTTCACGCCGTACCCGCACCTCTTCGAACTGGAGTGACTTGTAGTCTCGTGGCCTCTCTTAAATGCCATGCACAAATCCAGCCACTATGATGTGCAGTCCACCAAATGTAATGGTCCTGTGCTCAATAGATATTGTGCAATGCTTCCAAATCAACTATGCTGGTATCTGGTATGCTCTGACGTATACCGAATTGTCGGGTCACTCGTTTGGGAGACTGGACCTCGAAAATTGACCAACATATGAGTGGACACTCGCTCATCCAATTTGCACTCAAACATCTTCCCCCCAGTACAGATATCTCAGGTGTCACTCAAATCATAGGGTTCCCATGTCCACTGCACATTTTAATAATCATCATCAATTTTTGCCCAATTAAATAAGTAAAATTTAATCAATACTCTACTTCTAACTCATGCAGTCGATCAAGTGACTCCTGAAATACTCATAACTTATTCCTAGCGCTCCGCGTATGATTATGTTCTGCAATCCATTTGAGTAACCACTCAAGTGAAGTTATTAAAATGAAATGATTTTTAATAGATGCGTAGAGAGTATTACAGTTAAAAATTATACCCAGCACCATACAGTGGTACAGGTAACGTGACGTCTTCGGCTGCAACGTAAATGGTCTGATGAAGATCGAGAAAAGGTTCGTGGACTGTGGTCTAATAGATGAAATTCAGGACCAAGCCCAAATCTGCAATAAATCCAGCGGACCACTAATCATCTTCCTCTCAGGGTTCACAGCCAAACACAACTCATGATATAGACATGAAAGAACAACACTACCCCAACTAATACCCGATGTTGTGTCATCATCCTCAAAATAACGTAGGTATAGCATGGAAACATAGTTTTTCATTGTACCAGGCAACAACAACAAACCAAGTAGTAAAAGTGCAATCCCACGAGCATGCTTCACGACCTCGTCCTGGAGCGTGTGATCACCTGGGTGGTGGATTCTGAGATTCTCACTCAATGTCAAGAGTTTCAGACAAGTCTCACCTCTCATGTCCTCGTCATATTCCACTTGTAGGCTTATGCAATCCATAAGATAATAAGCCCAATACTCCCTGGTACACCGAACATCATTGGCTATCATCGGGGCACCTTCAATCGGAAGACCTCAAATAATAGCAACATCCTGCATAGTGATCGTCACCTCTCCTACGGACAAATGAAACATATGTGCTTAACGGTGCCATCTCTCAACTAGTGTTGTGATCAAATGGATGTCTAACCTGCTTATCGCTCCACAATGTGCGACCCCATAAAATCCACAACGATCTATCACCGACATAACTCGAGGATGTAAACAGTTACTATGGTCACCAAATTCGCAGAAGATATAAGATGTTGCACTCTTAACTGTAAGAACCCCATCAATCTAACCACATGCAACGTTGTTCAATTTATGTAAATGCTATTGGGTCAATAACGGTGATGCCATCTGCAAAATAAATACATATAAACGATCATCAATATCAGATGAAAAGTTCCAGGATATAAGTTGACAACAAATTATATACAATCAGAATAAAACATTATTTCCCATGGATGTATATTAAATAATAAATTCATACAACAATTCAATATTACTTAAGAAATTCATACAACAAAAATTATTAATTCAGATAGCAATGCGAATTACAAAATCAAGTAGTGCCAAACGTCTGTCCACAGAAGAATATATCGAACTACAACATCAAGATAAATATTACTTAAGGGACTCATACAACAACAATTATTAATATACATAGCGATGCGAATTACAACATTAAGTGCCAAGCGTCTATCAGCAAAAAAGTAAAGCGAATTACAACACTGGACTCATGCAAAGATTATCGCCTTATCTAACATCAGTGCCTGGAACTAGAACGTCCGCCGCCTTGTGATGTGCTAGCCACCTCTTGCGTACGGTATTATTGTCTTGCGCGTACTTGTGGTTTGTCCATTTCGTTATGGATCCTACTGCCCCTGAATCATCAAACGTTTCTAGGCCTCCTAGTGTCTGGATCATGAACCAATTCAAAAGTTGCTTCATTCCAGTACTCCGCGTCATTCAAAAGCCCCAACAGAGTATGTACGTAGGTACGCAGTAGTGCTATAGTAATCTTGGACTTAAACTCGAGGATCCACTCTGAAATCAATGCACGCTCAGATTGCATGAGAGCACGGATTACCATTACTCAACCATCTACCACAAGAGCATTCTGCACTCGACAAGGACACTCGAAAGTCTCGAGCACGAGCTGCTCCATCGACCCGTGTGGAAACTTCAGTCGTTTGTGCCGCCCAATTATATCTCATAATGTGGTAAGATGTCCTAGCATGCTGTCTTCACATGAATATGCTATATATCTTATCAGGCCAAAATTGTTGTATGTTATTGACTCTTGTCGCATCGGCCAAGCATCTATAAAAACTTTATGTACTTCGGGCAAATGTGATTAGGACGAAAGTAGTTATTAGGAGCCGTCTAGCACGTTTCATCACTCCATTGATGCACTCAGACATGTTGGTCATCAGGATGCCACACCGCTTCTCACCGTCGTGAGACATTATCCACTTGCTCTTATCATTGCATCCAAGTATGCAAATGTATATGGATCAATGGCTTCAATCTGCTCCATTATTTTATGGAAGACTGTAACTTTGGGTTCTGCTCTAACTTTGAAACATATACCCTTCATTTTCATGGACTTGGAATGCGTATTGAAGTTAGAAGAGACACGTCGTAAACAAAAAGTTTTAGAAGATAATGCCAGAACTCTTTGCAGTGCACTAAGTAGTCTGGCATGTCGATCAAATATAAGACAAACCCCTTCTATGTCATGAATAATATGTTTTGTAACCATGTGAAGGAACCAATGCCACGAGTTATAACTCTCTGAACCAACAACTGCATAAGCTAGTGACAAGACTTATTGGTTTACATCAATTTTACATGCCATCAACAACGTGTGCTTGTATTTTCCAACCAAGAAAGTGAAAATGTCTAAAAGCCTCGATACATGGTCGAAATACCCAAAATACAAATCTTAACATATGCACATCGAGTATTTTAAAAGATTTGTGTAGCCACTCGACCACTGTCCCTTGGTTGTACGTTTGCAAGGCCTCCATGTATTTTGATAAATATTGGACCGACTGCTCCCACGACCTGTACACATTTTCATGAGCCCGTCGCAAACCTTGACATGCCTTTTAATATGGCACTTTATAACCATATTCATGTTAGATGGCCATCTGGACATGAAAAGCGCCATACAATGAATCTTGCTCGACGTGAGTGGTAATGAGCATAACAATCATGTTTTTACATAAATTGGGGTGATCATCATATGTAAGAGATGCTAGACATCTGGGCGCAGAATGAAGAGAAAAGTTTTGTGTGGTTATAGTATAGATAAGGGTTCGTGTGGCTTGGTATTATCAGAATTCGATGCGATTCTAGGATTCAATGTGTTTTTAGTTTGAGAGATTGAAGGAAAGCGAAAATAAATGGAAATAATGGAAATAAACGAAAATAAACGATTAACTATGAAGGTCTATGAAAGTAAATGCAAGTATTTTGCATGCCTCGTGCGTATGCCGTATTGAAATTGCAAGCAATAATCAAAATAATCAATAAAAAGAAAGGAAACAACAATGTACAAGCATGAAAACCTAAAGTACAACTATGCATGCATGATCATGAAAACTTAAATAATGTGAATTAATAAAAATCGAAAGCATAAATAGAAAGAACAATAAAACTTGACTTGAAAGTTTAAATCTTTTCAAAAAATAACAAGAAACGAAGAGTAGATCTAGAATTCAACATAAAACCATGTATGAAAGTAAAATCCAAAATAAAGCATATGAAATACTTGAAATAAAAACGATCCAAGACCCGATCTATGATCAAGGTGTGTCATTCACCTAGATTCCATAAACCAAATCAAAAATCTAACAATAAATCTAAGAGCTAAGGCGAAATTCATGAATTGAAGAACAAGCTTGAAATTGAGGAACAAGGAAGAAAATAATGAAAAACTTGAATTAAGAAAGAGAATACAAAAAATTGAATGAAATTACAAAGCAAATATAATCCAAGTGATTACTTGAGTTCTTCTTCAGCTTACGAAACTAAGGAAAAGCTTGAAATTAAATCTAAGAACTAGAGAGAGAAAGTAAATCTAAAAAACTAGAGAGAGAAAATAAATCCCAAACCCATGCAAGAGTTGGAAGGAGAGTGGATCTCTCTTTGGGGGAAAGATGTGTGGCTTATAAAGAGTTTTGCAGGGGCAAAAATGTCAAAAACGCCATAAGTCCTGAAGTGTCCTGCGATGCAGTCGATCGACAGGTTGGCAGTCGATCGAGTAGTCGATTTGGGTAGCTTGCAGTCGATTGACTGCCATGCTTTTGAAATGGGTTAGCCTCTGTTGTTCAGTCGATTTGGGTTGTTCTCAGTCGATTTGGCAGTCGATTCGGGCTGCATTTGGCTCGGTTTTCTCATTTTGGTACGGATTTTTAGGCTTAATACCTTGGCTCGAACCTAGGTGCATCCCGGCACGTCTTGGCGTGAGTCTAATTCATTATGCCACCTAAGAAATAAGAATTTTGAACTTAAAAAACCGAGAATTACACAAGTTTCAGCAATATTGTATATATTAGGCTCAAAGCAATAAAATAAGAAAACAACCTAACAACCTAACGAAACTCGACTTAAAACTTATATAGAAAACATTAAACTTAAATTAAAAACACGAGAAAAATACCACAATTACATGAAAAAAAAACCACACTTATCGGTTTGTTCATCCTCGAACAACGAAAGAATCGAGAATGTACATGCAATGAACATTATCTAAAAAGAAAAATCCTTGTGCTTATACTAGTTAATATGATTAAAATATCAACATAAAATCGTTATCGCCAAGCATTGCTCGTATTACTCTTTTTCAAATGGAAACCAAATCGATGACTTCATCTAAAATGGAATTTTGATTGTGTTCTCTCAATTCTCTCAAGTGTTTGTTTTATATGGGACGTGTATACGCTCAAATTGGACAATGCATGCACCTTGTCAAGTTTTCACAAATCAGAAACTCAAAATCACCCATTGTACATGACCAAATAAGAATCGAAAGAGGTCTTTATTTCGGGTTGTAGTGTTGGCTCTTTGGTAAGGTATGGAATATATGGATATAGTGGCTAACACACGATCAATAACACACGAAACCCTAATTTCTAGAACTCGAGCTTATAATTACTTTACGCTTCCCAAATTATCAAAATCTCATTCGAAACCCTTTCGTACACTCACACACTTTTCCGACTTTATTTCACAACACTTAGAAGATTTTTGATTTCGCTTCTTTTTACTAAACTTAGCCTTTTTGAACATTAGGCTATTCGCTTAAACGCACTTTATCACTTTTCGTGATTTGTGTTGGAGTTTATTTGTTATTTTCCTCTTTTTTATTTATTTCTTATTTTTTTTACGAATATAAGAGACTCAAAATCCAAAACCCACAATTGATTTCCCACACATTTCTAGTCAACTAACAACATACACTCTCGCCTGATAATTTAAGAAGGTATAAGAGCTAAAATCGAGCTCGGCTAACAAGAAATGGGGCATAGGCTCAAGGGGGCTCATTTGGGATATTTAAGTAGCTTATATATTTGGATATGGCCGAAAGTCATTTTCAAATTCAATCATGTACTAGCAAAATCAAGCCTCCTCAATGCAATTTCCATAAAAATGCAAGAAAAACCGATAATTCACACAAGGCCACTCACTAGTTTGCACTGGGTTTTGGAAAACAAAATCAAAAGAGCTTTTAGAGCTTTGTAAACTTTTCACGAGTGAATGTTGAGTGTGTATATATATATATATATATATATATATATATATATGCAGGTTTTGGACGAAGCACAAAAATTCAACTCCTTACACAAGAGGACATAAACATGTAAAAACCCGACAAGTAAACTATTCAAACTTTGAAGCATGTGGTGATTGCTCAATAATGTAATAAACATACACAAGACACAAAAATGACTCAACCATATAAATGCACAATTAGTAAGCGTCACTTCGCCAAGGGTCGAGTTAAGAATGACAAATCATGCTTTGTAAAAACCAGAACCTAACCTTTTACCCACCCCACACTTAGACCATGCAATGCCCTTATTGCATTTTAATGAAAATCAAGTAAAAGGAGGGTGAGATAGAAGCTTCCTTAAGCGAGCGAGTTTGGGTCGAGCTCGGTGGGGTCCACTTAAGCATCCAAGCAATCTAAGCAAAAATTGAGCATGGATTATTTCTCCCGGTTTCATGAACGCTACCAACTTATCAAATCGACCATGGTTGAGGTCGGGAAAAAAAACTCTATAAAAATAATCACACAAAATCAAAAACACAAGAAAATGTGCACATAAATCAAAACAAAACAAAACTAAGGATTAAAAAGAACCAAAAGACAACACAATTTATTTTTAAATTTTAAAATATTTCAAATGTTTTTGGATTTTTATATAGTAAGAAAGTAAGAAAGAAAGAAATGTAAAAATAAAATAAATAAATGAAAAGAACATGGGTTGCCTCCCAAGAAGCGCTTCTTTAACGTCATTAGCTTGACGAACTCCCTTCTTGCTCATGGTAGAAAGAGAAAATCATCACGACAAGGCTTGACCCGATGGCCATTAACTTGGGATCGTGCTTGAGTCTTAGGGTCGATTAAGGTCACCGCCCCACTCGGATTCACTTCTTCAATTGCATATGGCCCCATGCACTTAGATTTCGGCTTGTCTTTATATAAGGCCAAACCAGAACCGTAAAGCAAGAGGAGTATACCGACTTCAAGTTCTTTTGGGATTATCCTCTCGTCATAGATTTGTTGCGCTCTTTCCTTGTGGATATGAGTATTTTCACATTGAAAGTTCCAAAACTCGTCTAACTCCTCCACTCGCAACATTCTCTCACGCCTGGCTTTGGTACAGGTCTCTATAGCAATTGAACCTATTAAAGCGACTAAAAGAATTATTGAAATAATTTCAAATGGAAGGAAAAAATCGGTCCATGTCTCAGTCCCAGTGTGGCTGATCGCCTTTAAATCCATATTCACGTCTTCTATCGCCCAAAAAACTTCATGCTTGGACTCAACCGATTTACTCTCCTCTTCTTCCAAGTAGCCATACTTGAGGTGAGATGGGAGAGGCTTAATCTCTGTCTTGTGCCTCCTCTCGACCTCATTAAGGATTAATCCGAGGAATTCAACGATCTCCTCAAGATGACCTTCAAGCTTTTCAATGGGTTTCATTTCTAATCAATTATCCATAATCTCCACCTCCCCCTCTAAAATTTCATCATTGCCCTCAACGACACATTACAATCCTTCTCACACAATCCCTTGGCATATCGAAACACAATTGAATCGTCGTTATGAAAAAAGGCCTAATTTCCCTCATTATAACCTTCAACACAAGCTCCAGGGCGAACTCCTCCTCTTTGCTCTCGTCCTCCATATAAACTTGTGCATCTAACTCTTGAGTCACGTCAACATGTAAACAATCCGCATAAAAGACGCTTGATGGAATAAATGACAAGTTAGCCATAGAATATGTGACCGATTCACCCGCTACGGACAAAGTAAGATTCTTCTTCCCAACGTCTATCAAACATTGAGTTGTAGCCATGAATGGGAGGCCTAACAAGATAGTGTGTCTGGCACCATCGTCCTTCACCATGCCAACATCCAATACCACGGAATCGACCGGAACCACGACCCATCCAACTTGTACAAGAACATCCTCGATCATCCCCTTTGGGGGTCTAATTGATCGATCGACCAATTATAAGCAAATGCGTGTTTCTTGTAAAGGAGGACCAATTGTTCGTATATCGAATACAACATCAAATTAACACCCGCCCTGGAACTAAGCATGCCATTAATGATTTTTCCATTCCCGAGTTTGATATCAATACAAAATGGGCTGGGATCCGCCTTCTTAAGAGCCGAGAGAGAAGGGTCACCAACCACACTTGCCTCCTTAGATGGATAAACTATCTCATTCATGTCTCTCTCAAGATTTTTGTAAGAAAGCTCCTTGAAGAACATAGAGTAAGCGGTCAAATTTCGGATGACGTCTAATACGTCGGACAATAAACCATGGAGCTTTTGAAATTGGTCGTCCTTCGTAACAATTTGTAGTCAGGATAGATAAGGCATGCGGTCCTTAGAAATTAGTGCCTTTTAGGGATTTGAAGACTTGTGTAGGCCATCGGGAAGTTCCCTTGCTAAAGTGGGACCCACGGGCGTAGAATCGGGAAGAGTAAAAACACTTGGGCATAGAAACCACTCCCCCTTGCACAGTGGGACATCCGTATTATCAACCACCCCACCACTTCCAAGGACCGTGACCGCATGAGCTTGCGAAGGTTGGCTTGGCAATTTTCCTTTCTCATGAGCTTGCTTGAGCATATTCACATCACTTGCTAATTGCCCCATCTTAGTGTTTAACCCGTTGGTTGTAGCCTCAAGAGCATTGAACATAACATCGATTGAAGCCAACGTAAAGGAAAATGATTTCAATTGTTGCATAATGATCATGAGATCTGGATCGGAAGGTGGAGTAGGAGCATTCATCGGAATAGGCAAACGAGGCGGACCCACTTGAGGAGTAACACCCATTTTTGGATTGGCATAACTAAAATTCGGATGCACGCGGTTGCTTGGATGATAAGGAGGATTATAATTCAGTGGATGAGCAAAAGGCAGCTTAGAAACACCAGGTCCCGCTTGATACCCTTGAACCCCACATACTTCCTCCGATTGAGACATCGGCATATAGAAAGAGGGGTTTGATGGACAATACGTGGTATCATGACGCAACTATCCCCCCCCCCCCCCCCCCCCCCCCCCGCCGACGTGTCCACCATATATTGGAAATGCGGGTCCAATACTTCATAGAAAGTTTGGATCAAAATCTCCTTTGCCATACGATGATGTGAACAACTCGTGAGAAGATCTTGGAAACGAGCCCAAGTGGAGTGAAACGACTCATTTTTTATTTGTTTAAATGAGATTATCTTGATCCTCAACTCGGCCATCTTCTCATCGGAATAATAGTGATCAAAAAATATCGCCAAAAGCTCATCCCATGTATGAATGGAGTTGGAAGGGATACTCATAAACCATGACAATGCCTTATCTTGAAGAGCATACGAAAACTATCGGAGTTGAAGATGCTCTAAACTCATCATATTCGGGTAATGGAAACTCGAGACTTGCCACAAGAATTGTTGGAGGAATTGCAGAGGATCTTCTTTAGCAAACCCATGAAATATTAGAAGCTAAGCAAAATCAAGCGATCGAATATCAATAGCCATAACCTCGGGGGGAAGGGACACACAATACAAAATAGCCGCCCCCATAAAGGCTTTGCTAACTTCTCTCATAGCGAAAACGGGAGGAGCATGTTGGGCATTGGGGCTCATACCTCCAAACAAAGCAAACGGGTCGGGATGCCCTCATGAACATTATTGTCGGCACCTCCATAACTCGGACCACCACCATCACCGTTGAAATTCACATTTGGAGCACGATTGAAATTATAAGCGGAAGGAACTCCATACGGGCCAGGATTCGGATTTTGCATGTTCGGAAATTGATTAGGAGCACCATAACCCCCATACGGACTGGAATTCAGAGTTTTCATATTTAGGAAGTGATTGGGAGCACCATAAACTCCAGACGGACCATTCATACTCATGAAGCTGCTAGACCCAACATGGTTTGCACCATGCCCTCCCATGTTGGGTTGACCATTGACGTTAACACCATTGGCAATGTGGTTTGCACTAAGCATTGCCAAATGGGCCAGCCTTCTCCGGCCCGTCACGGGCTGGCCCAATACGGGGCGGGCGCGGGCCAACCCAATTTCTCGCGGGCTGGGAAAACTTATCTCCGCAGCCCGCCAGCGGGTTGGTCCCTTTTTTTTTTTAATAAAATCTTATTTTTATGTTAAGAATTATTAAAAAAAATTAAAATTTAAAAAAAGTTATTATAATATTTAAAGTATTCTAACGAGCTCATAGAAAATAAAAGAATACAAATATGCCTTCAAATTTAACAAATATAAATTATAATAATAATTATAATAAAATATAAAAAAAAGGGCCAGCCCGCTCCGGCCCACGGTCTTAACAGAGCGGGCAAAAAAAGCCCGCGATTAAATGAGCTGGGAGATGGACAGTCCAAGCCCACCCGTTTATGCGGGCTGACGGGCCAGCCCACGGTCTTTGGCCCATTTTGACAGCACTATTTGCACCATGCCCTCCCACATTGCCAAAACCGATACAAGTCATCCCATTCCCAACATGGTTTTCACCATGCCCTCCCATGTTAGGAATATTACCCCCATTGCCATAAGTGTTAGAAATGAAAGCATTAGGAGGCTTAGGAAGGGGTGCGATACCATTTTGTAGGCCTATGGCGTGTCCATGAGTGGTGAAATAACTCCGTTGATTTTCTAGAGCGTGTTGGGAGGGCTCGTGGGATTGGGAGTTGAAAGCCCGGGTTTATCACTGGGTGTGGAAGACTCGATATGAAAAACGGGCTTGGGAGTGCTAGAGCTTCGAGGATCATGGGCCCGTGGCTTGGGAAGCTGGCCGGTATTCAGAAGATTATTTGTTATATCATGAGTAGTAGCCAATAAACGTCTTAAATGCCTTAATCGCTCGAGGTTTGAAACATAAGGAGCCAAATTGTTCCCAAGGGTTCGACGACCTTGCATGCACTCAATAAAAACGTCAAATACGAAAGAAAGCTAGACACACAAAGAAACTACAAGCAAATCAAAAACCTTAACCAAGTCGAGTCGCAACGTAGCCATATTGAAGAGAGAAATTTGGGGTGGTTATAGTATATATAAGTGTTCGTGTGGCTTGGTTATATCGGAATTCGATGCGATTGTAGGAGTCAATGGGCTTTTAGCTTGAGAGAATGAAGGAAAGCGAAAATAAATGGAAATAAACAAAAATAAACGATTAACTATGAAGATCTATTAAAGTAAATGCAAGTATTTTGGATGCCTCGTGCATATGCCGTATTTAAATTGCAAGCAATAATCAAAATAAGCAATAAAAAGCAAGGAAACAACAAGGAACAAGCATGAAAACCTAAAGTACAACTATGCATGCATGATCATGAAAACTTAAATAATGCGAATTAATGAAAATCGAAAGAACCAATAGAAAGAGCAATAAAAGTTGACGTGAAAGTTTAAATCTTTTCAAAAAATAACAAGAAACAAAGAGTAGATCTAGGATTCAACATAAAACCATGCATGAAAATAAAATACAGAATAAAGCATATGAAATATTTGAAATAAGAATGATTCAAGACCCGATCTATGATCAAGGTGTGCAACTCACCTAGATTCTTTAAACCAAATCACAAATCTAACAATAAATCTAAGAGCTAAGGCAAAATGCATAAATTGAAGAACAAGATTGAAATTGAAGAACAAGGAGAAAATAATGAAAAACTCACTTGAATTAAGAAAAAGAATCCAAAAACTTGAATGAAAACACAAAGCAAATAAAATCTAAGTGATGACTTGAATTCTTCGTGAGCTTACAAACCCAAGGAAAAGCTTGAAATAAAATCTAAGAACTAGAGAGAGAAATTAAATCTAAAAAACTAGAGAGAGAAAATAAATCCCAAACCCATGCAAGAGTTGGGAGGAGAGTAGATCTCTCTTTGGGGAAAGATGTGGGGATTATAAAGAGTTTTGCAAGGGCAAAAAATGTCAAAAATACCAAAAATCCCGAAGTGTCCTGTGATGCAATCGATCGACAGGTTGGCAGTCGATCGACTGCCCTGCTGCTCCAACGTCCCAGCCTCTTTGGAGCAGTCGATTTTGGTAGCTTGAAGTTTATCGACTCGCAGTCGATCAACAGGTTGGCAGTCGATCGACTGCCATGCTGTTGAAACGGGTCAGCCTCTGTTGTTCAGTCGATTTAGGCTATTCTCAGTCGATTTGGCAGTCGATTCGGGCTGCTTTCGGATCTTGAGCCTCAATGCCTTGGCTCAAATCTAGGCGCATCCCGGCACGTCTTAGTGTGAGTCTAATTCATTATGCCACCTAAGAAATAAGAATTTTGAACTTAAAATTCTGAGAATCACACAAATTTCACCAATATCGTATATATAAGGCTCAAAACTACTATAAACAACCTAACGACCTAACGAAACTCGACTCAAAACTACTATAAACAATGTTAAACTCTAATTAAAAACACTAGAAAAATACCCCAATTACATGCAAAACACAGAACCCAGTCTTGTGATTTCCCAAACACCCTCTTGTTTAATAAACTAGCACGGAGACACCATCTGCATTCAGGTGATTCGTTGATTAATGGATTCGGAATATCTACATGATTCTCTCCAAGTGGTTTCGACAAACTACAACTTTCGAAACCTTTGGGTTGCTCTGTACAGTCCGCATCATATGTTTTTTTATCCCTGAATATCATCCCTTTTCTCAACACTCCTTCGTCTTTGTCGTGGTAGTAGTCCAGTTAAGGGACATCAATAGAATCAATAGGAATATCTACGTAGTCAAAATCAAGAAATGGTATGATCTTATATAGTTCTGATCCTCTATCCACTCGTTTATGGGTTGTAATTGCACACTCAACTACGGTAGGTTCAGAATGATCTTCATTTGGTATACTACCCCCCAAATAAAAGAATTCCTCGTCAGCTTCATCACCGTCATCTAATTCATCTAAACTATTTTCAGAATCGCATCCTTCATCTGGTCCGAGGTAATCGGCGGTATAGTCTGTGAACACAAGTGGGGGGTGCTCAGTGGTATCTAAATTTTCATAATCAATAGTAGTTCTTCCACCCTCATCTCATAACATTGATGCATACATGGCATAATCATTGCCAGAAGAAATATTCGCCATAAGTGCGATTACTTCTAAAATATACAAATTCCCCAAGAATAAATTCAAATATTCACATAATTAACACCCAAACACGAAACATCGAAATGAATAAATTAAAATTTTAACATAATGAACAGTTTTCTCACAAATGAAATAATCTCATTATTCGTAAATAATTAACAACTAAACACAAAATGAATAAATTAAAATTTTCACATAATTAATAATATCCTAACATAATTAATAAGTTCCTCACAAACAAATAAATTCAATTTTCATAAATAATTAACAACTAAGCATGAAATGAATAAATTAATATTTTCATATAATTAATAATTTCCTCACAAAAAAATAAAATAAATTTTTAATAAATAAACATGAAACGAATAAATTAACATTTTCACATAATTAATAATTTCCTCACAAACAAATAAAATTAATTTTAGTAAATAATTAATAACTAAACACGAAATGAATAAATTAACATTTTCACACAATTAATTTAATAGATTCCTCACAAACAAATAAAATCAATTTTAATAAATAATTAACACACGAAATGTATAAATTCAAATATTCACATAATTAACAATTTTCTCACAAAAGAAATAAATTCAAATACTCACATAATCAGAAATCTTTTCACAAATAAATATATTCAATATTCATAAATAATTAACAACTAAACAAGCGAATAAATTAAAATTTTCACATAATTAATAATTTCATCACAAGCAAATGAAATCAATTTTCATAAACAATTAACAACTAAACACAAAACGAATAAATTCAAATTTTCAAATAATTAGTATTTTTCTTACAAACAACTAAAATTTCAAAAACATATAAATTCAAATAAAATCTCGTAAATCTTTACAACTATTTACATTTCAATATATACAAAAGAATTAACAATTAAACTCAATTTCAATACCATTGAATAATTCATTCATCAATAATAAATAATTATTTCTAAAGGCAATTAATAAATTTTTTATAAAATAACTAATTTTTTAAAATAAATAAAAACATTGAGTTAGAATTAACCTTGCCCGTGTGCTGGAACTCGTCGCCGTTTGAAGCTCGTCCCTGCCGCCTGAATCTAGAAGCTGGGAATGGAGCTGCTGGAATGAAAAATGGGGTGCTAGGAGCTGGGAATGGAAATGGAGCTGTGGGACGGAGCTTAGGGTCAAGAAGAAAGGAGTTTTTTTTTTTTTTTTTTTTAAATCACCCGAGACGCGTTTGTCAAAAGCGTCCCTGCCCCAATATTTTTTTTATTCAAATCCGCCACAAATTCTTTTTGAATAAAAAGGTTCGGGACGCTTTTGATGTTAGCATCCCGGTTTTTCCTTTTTTTTACTTTAAAGGGCAGGACACTAATGTCAAAAGCGTCCCGATACAAAAGTTATTTTTTTTTTAAATTTTGTTACATTTTATCAATTTATAATTATTTTTATATAATTTATTTAATGAACCCAAAGTTTTGACTATAAAACAGAAAAGAAAAAAGAACAATTTAATGTCTTCTCAGTTTTTACAACGAGAAATCTGTTTTAGATTTACAAAGAAAAACAAACAAATTGGTTTATCTCTATACAAACACAACAAGATAAAAACATCAGGTAAGAATTTTTTTTTTTTTAGTTTCTTTCATTTCTTTTCTAAGTTTTTTTTTCTAAAATCGATTGCCGAGTCAAACCCAAAACCACCACCACCTGGCACCATCGCCCCCAAATGAAACCCGAGCCAAATTCGGTTGCTTTGGATTTTAGTCACCATCCAATTTCGAAAACTTGAACGA
>BMAC01000600.1:0-37717 GCA_014905375.1 Phtheirospermum japonicum | reverse complement strand
GAGCTTAGGGTCAAGAAGAAAGGAGTTTTTTTTTTTTTTTTTTTAAATCACCCGAGACGCGTTTGTCAAAAGCGTCCCTGCCCCAATATTTTTTTTATTCAAATCCGCCACAAATTCTTTTTGAATAAAAAGGTTCGGGACGCTTTTGATGTTAGCATCCCGGTTTTTCCTTTTTTTTACTTTAAAGGGCAGGACACTAATGTCAAAAGCGTCCCGATACAAAAGTTATTTTTTTTTTAAATTTTGTTACATTTTATCAATTTATAATTATTTTTATATAATTTATTTAATGAACCCAAAGTTTTGACTATAAAACAGAAAAGAAAAAAGAACAATTTAATGTCTTCTCAGTTTTTACAACGAGAAATCTGTTTTAGATTTACAAAGAAAAACAAACAAATTGGTTTATCTCTATACAAACACAACAAGATAAAAACATCAGGTAAGAATTTTTTTTTTTTTAGTTTCTTTCATTTCTTTTCTAAGTTTTTTTTTCTAAAATCGATTGCCGAGTCAAACCCAAAACCACCACCACCTGGCACCATCGCCCCCAAATGAAACCCGAGCCAAATTCGGTTGCTTTGGATTTTAGTCACCATCCAATTTCGAAAACTTGAACGAAGCTTTCCGACAGCCACCAAATCCCTCGAAACTAAACCACCACTGCCGGCCACACATACGGGCCTAAGTTCGGGCCTCGCCGCCGTGCCCACCACCGAACGGTCGCCCTGCCACCATGAGCGTCGCCTTCCCCGCCGAACCATGTCTGCCACCCCATCATCGTCACATGCTGAATTTCCCAAGACCCCATCATCGCCGCCTGCCAAATGCCACACCAATAGTTTTCAGAAACCTAGCCAGCATCTTCCTCTCTGCCGCGCCACATTCGTCTGTCATTATCAACGCCGCCACTTTCGAAATGGAGAGCCGCTGGCCGCCGTTACTTCACCAACCATCACTGCATGTCATAGCCAGAGGGCCGTCAGATGCCGCCAAGTTTTTCCAGCCTTCGGAGATCTCAAGTTGGAAGTAGTTTGGCTGATCAATTTGAGAAGTCGACTGATACAAGTTCCAGGCTCCAGTGTCTCTAGTTGCTGCCGCTGAAATCTTTCCACCAGGCCGTCGATGGAGGAGAGGGTTTTGGTCTACCAATTGATCTCTGAAACTGAAGCAGAAGAGGAAAATGATGGGACAGATGAAATGAATTTAGGGTTGGGTTTTCAAACTTTATACCCAAATACTTTTTTAAATTTACCAATTGACCCCAGGCTTCTTTGATTCTTTCAATTGAGCCACCAATTTACCCAAAACCCCAAATCCAACCCCAAGAATCTATGAACCCCAATATCATCCCTCAGACTTAGAGAAACCTCGATTAAACCCCAACAATTTGCTAGCCTTTCAATTCAGCCCATAGCCTTTTACGTATTTACCTTTTGCCTTTATTTAAATTCCCATACTAGACGTTCGATTTATGGTTATGGTCTCATTATATTTTCAATTAGCCAAAAATCCATTTTTTAAAGCCAAGTTTTAAGCTAAGTCATTTTTCTCAATAGGGAAAAATGGTTTTCAATTTAGGATTTTCAAGCACGAACATCTACTTTCACTTTTTTACGAAACTACATTCAAAGGTGGGCTTATTTTCTAAACTCTTTCAAAAATACAATGTTTGTCTATGTTGAATGCAATTATATGAATTATCTATGTTTCAATGCAACATTCCATAGTAGCTTTCGAGCTAAAACAACAGTAACTTTCGAGCTAAAATGATAGTAGCTAAGTCATTTTTTCTCAATAGGAAAAAAATGGTTTTCAATTTAGGATTTTCAAGCACGAACATCTACTTTCACTTTTTTTACGAAACTACATTCAAAGGTGGGCTTATTTTCTAAACTCTTTTTAAAAAATATAATGTTTATCTATGTTGAATGCGATTATATGAATTATCTATGTTTTAAATGCAACATTCCATAGTAGCTTTCGAGCTAAATCTATGGTTGGCCAACATCTATGAACAACAGACATTGTGTTTATAACTATTCATTTATGGTTTATATGATTGGTATTTAATATCGAAAAACGAATTCTCACGGAGTGAGTTGAAAGTTTGCACCCATGTTTATCAAACTTTTCAGGTTGAGAAGTTGGCCCAGGGACGAAGCGGTGGATGCGAAGATGCTATTTCTGATATGATTTTATCTTCCTTTCTATGGATTGATATCTTTATTTTCTATCAATTTTAAAATAAAGTTTTAGATATGTTCCCCTTTTCAAGCATTCGCGAACAGTCAAGTTTATTGCTATTTTGATTCATCAAGTGAATCTCCTCTTTTAAAATAAATGTTTAAGTTTTATTCAAGCTTCCACTCAATCCTTATTGTGATTGTGATTTATTGAAAACTCATGCCCTTGTTTTTGGAAGTTTTGTTTATGAAAAACTAAATAACTTTTCAAAAAATCGGGTGTTACATAGATGGGGACTATAACTCGTCTTCTTCCATCGTAGCATCAAGGCCTGGGCCACTAAATCTTCCATTGGCTCCTGGCAAGTAGATAGGACGATTTGCTATAGCCCTAGTTTGATATAGAGTAAGATTATCTCCTACTTCTCGGGTCTTTTCTCAGCCCACCTATCCCTTGGGGGACCTAGGTTTAGTTGATGAGGCGTTTCATCCCATCATTAGTTCTAGTTCAAATCTTATTCTCTCAACTATCTTGAGCATTGCGGAAATTCGTGAGGCTATTTTTGCTTTTTCATTGAGTAGCTCCCCTAGACCTAATAGTTTTAATGGGCACTTTTTCAGTTAGTGCTGGGAGGTTTTGAGAATCATGTTTGTGCGGGCGGTCCATTTCATTATTAATTCTTCCTCTATCCATACGACTTTTAACTCCAGTTTAATGGTTCTCACCCCGAAGGTTAAGGGATTTATCCGGTCGGAGGACTTTCGTCTGATTTCTCTTAGTAACTTCTCTTTCAGTATTATTACTAAGAACATGGTGACTCATCTTGGCACAATCATTGGCGACGTGGTCTTGGACTCTTAGTTTGGGTTTACTTCAGGGAGGAAGATACACGACTGTATTGTGGTTTCTTCAGAGGCTTTTAACTGCCTTAGTTCTCGCCACCTTCAGCAAAATCTTGATCATGGAGATTGACAATCAGAAGTTATTTTTGATACGGATCAAAATGTACATACGTAATATTATTTGGCATATTAGTGTATTTGTGGTATGTGACTTCATTTCCTAGAGAGGGTGTTCCTCTGGGAGGTGAGCGAGGTGAATGGTTTCAGTGGAAGAGTGAGCGAGTTGGTTTGTGGAGTAGCGACCTGGAGTATAAGGATGAGTTCTTATATAGGGTCGCGACCTCTTGTGGTTTGAGCTGTGTACTTGAGCTAGGTTATATGGGATTTTTTGTGAATATCAAGCCTACGGGCTTAGTGTGAGTAGTTTATGAGGTTTCGGTGGACTGTGTTAACATGGTGTGTTAACATGGTGTGTTAACTTATTTATTTTCTGACGCTTTCATTAGGTCGGCAAGAGATTTTATGAATATGGTTAAAGCCCGACGCTTTTATTAGGTCGGCTGGAGATTTTATGGTAATTGGTAAGCCTCAATGCTTTCATTAAGTCGAATAGTTGTTTTATTACGCCTAGAGGGCAGTTATGAAGTTTTGTTATGGAAAGTTGTGGTTCTTGTGGCCGGAGAAGGTAACACTGGACCGGAGGGCACTTCTCTCGTGAAAAGTTTGTGTTGTGGACAGTTGTGGTTCTTATGGCGGGAGAAGGTAACTCTGGACCGGAGGGCACTTCTCCCGTGGAAAGTTTGTGTTGTGGATAGTTGTGGTTCTTGTGGCGGGAGAAGGTAACTCTGGACCGGAGGGCACTTCTCCCGCATAAGAGTTTGTTGCAATGTGAAAGTTTGTTGCAAAGAGAAGTTGTGTTGTTGTGTGGCGGGAGAAGGTAACTCTGGACCGGAGGGCACTTCTCCCGCACAAGAGTTAGTGATGGTGTGAAAGTGTTTTTGAAGTTGTGTTTTTGTGACGGGAGAAGGTAACTCTGGACCGGAGGACACTTCTCCCGTACGAGGTTAATGATGAGAAGTTGTGGTTTGTGAAGTGGTGTGAAAGTGTTAAGAAGTTGTGTGTTAGTAATGAGGAGTTGTGTTGAGAAGTTGTGTTTTAGTGGTGAGAAGTTGTGTGTTTGTGATGAGAAGTTGTGTTGAGAAATTGTGTTTTAGTGGTGAGAAGTTGTGTGTTTGTGATGAGAAGTTGTGTTTGTGATGAGAGGTAGTGTTGAGAAGATGTGTTTGTGATGAGAGGTAGTGTTTTTGTGTTTTGAGAGTTGTGTTTGGCGAGCTATATTGATGATTTATGGTTAAGTGGTTATGATGTTTTATTTATGATTTGGGAAGAGTATGTCTGATTTACATATCTTTTTAAGGCTGTTTTATTGTGTTATGGATGGTTGTTTCTGTGCGAGCTAATGTGTTTTATATGCGAGCTGAATTTAGCTCTATTGGATTGTGTATAAGTCATGGTTTAACTATTTTTTCGAATCTCATGGTCTTATGAGGGTATGAAGTATGAGTGTGATTGATTAGGAATTCGTGCGACCTATGTGCGAGTCAGGTTTATTTGGCTAATATGGGTTAGCGAGTTTATTTGGTTGATTCCAGTTTATTTGGTTTAGTTTATTTGATATGGATTACTTGATTGATTTGGTTTAGTTTGTTTATTTGGTTAACATATGGGGGACTTGCTTGTTTATTAGGGAACTCAAAACTGTTGTAAGATTTGGTATTGGTTTATTTTGGGTTTGGAGTGGTTTATTTGATATATTTTTGACTTAATATGGTCTATTTCGTTTAAACATGGGAGACTGAGTGGTTTTCTTGGTAATATGTGGTTTAATATGGATTTGCTTGATTTGATATACCAACTTGTATCAGTTTGGCGATTGTTTTTGTGGAATGGGTTGATGCTTTTATTTGGTTAGCAATGATTTTTGGGTGCAATGATTTTCTGACCAACCTATTTTAGGTCGATGATATCTTTATGATTTATGGTTTTATGGGTTTTTGTGCCTTTATGGTTAACGCAATCTTGGGCCTTGATGGGCTATTATAGATTATGGTATGGGGTCTTGGCAAGCTAACGAAATTGTTATGGTTATAAGGTGATGTTTTAGTAATATTATGGTTTGTGGTATGGAATATTTTCTTGATCGGCCTGTTTTAGGTCGAGTAAATGGCTTGTGGTGTTTTTGAGTTTTCAAAAGCATATGATTGTATTTTCTTGTATCCGAGTATAATTTCAGGTTGAAAGACAACAGTAGTGGGGTTTCAGGTCGTTATATGTACGGTTGGGGACTTGGTCTGGGGACTCGTAGGTCGTCTCTTACTAGGTGATCATTTTATCTTAAAAGAAGCGAGCTCAGTAGGTTGAACTTTTTCAGGTCGCAGGTATACTTGGTATTTTATAGTGGGATGATTGGTATTACAGCTCGATTTGCTGAGTTGTGTGATTCTAAGATACGGTTTGGTAAAGTGGAATAGTGGTTTATTTATGTGTGCTCGTATTTTATTGTTGTTTTTTAGTGATTGTTGTGCTCTTTGATTCTGTTTTACATGTCCTACCTGATTTCGTGCCTCAATCAGCTAGAACATGGTGGACTAGCTGATACGGACCAAAATGTACATACGTAATATTATTTGATATATGAGTGTATTTGTGGTAAGTGACTTCATTTCCTAGAGAGGGTGTTCCTTTGGGAGGTGAGCGAGCTGAATGGTTTCAGTGGAAGAGTGAGCGAGTTGGTTCGTGGAGTAGCGACCTAGAGTATAAGGATGAGTTCTTATATATGGTCGCGACCTCTTGTGGTTTGAGTTGTGTACTTGAGCTCGGTTATGGGTTTTTGTGAATATCAAGCCCGCGGGCTTAGTGTGAGTAGTTTATGAGGTTTTGGTGGACTGTGTGGACCAGGCCTATTCTATTAATTTAATGAGAGGTTTATTTTTTATGAGAACTTAGCATATGGGAGGAATCCCAATTATAAGTCAGTTGTGGTATTTATGGAATTATGGTAGGAGAAGGTAACCCTTGCTTGGGGAGGACTTCTCTTGTATCTATAAAAAGGAGGTGCATACCTCTCATTATTAAAAAAGTCGATATTGCTCTATCGCATTACTGTTTTATATTTGAAGAGAAGTGTTGAGTGTTTTGGTTTCGATTATTAACTTAAGCGTCGGAGGGCCTTAACGGGTTCGAAATCCGGCCAGTCTGAGGCGTTGTTTTGCAGGACCAGCTAGGTCGCTAGAAGGATCACTGAAGGCTCGGCAGGTCGTTGTAACGTATTTGGAGTCTATTTTAGGTCGCTGATCTCAATTTTGAGGTTAGTACCCCCTATATTTGGTAGCCCAACTTTTTGGACTTATCAAATTTTATATCATGTATTAGGGATTTTTGATTGTGATATTGTGTAATTTTTGGTTTTCTCCTATTTTTGTTGGTTAGGTTTAGTCTGCTCTCCCTACTCCTGTTTGGATTTCAGAGGATATCCACGCACGCTCTCCTTGTCTTGTCGTGGATGCTAGTACGATTGCTCTATTTTGTATTAGATGATCCCTCTATTTCCCAAATTGCCTACTTTATGCTGATGATATATGCATCAACTCTGAATGCTTGCACCATTTTGTATATTTTTCATCATTACAGTGATACCTCAAGGCAAGGTTAAAAAAGGCATGAGGCGTGGGAAGGCAACAATGCCAAGCCTCAAACCTTGAAAGCCTAGGCGCGCTTAGGTGAAGCCTAGGAATGAAAAGGCGTTGGCAATCTTTGTTATTTATTATATTATTAAAATTAGTAAAAAATAATCTGTTTAACAATTTTATCTACATATTTCTTGGTATAGTTAGTTAAATACTAATTATTTATTCAAAATCAACGTACTATTAACGGTCTCATGTAAGAGAATCATACTTTGCAAAACATAAGTTATACTTTTAATGTATAAAATCATACTTAGCAAAACAACTATTCACACTTTTTTGAAAAGTATGAATTTCACAATAAAAACATGAAATTTTACTGTAAAAGTTTGATTGTCTCCATAAAACTTCTTACAATAGTTTTAGCAAAATCTTATTCATTTGATCATTTTTTAATGTCATATAGATTTTGTAATATTTGGCTAAATTAAAAAAAATCAGGTTATTCATCTAAAAAACATGCGCCTTTTCACGCCAAAGCACGCCTAGGTGGTCAACAAAATAGGTTGACCTCCTTTTTACACGCCTAGGCACTAGGCGAGGCATTTTTTCTACGCCTCACGCCTAGGCGCCGCCTTTTGATGCCTTTTAGAACACTGCCTCTAGGCAGGTTCTCATCTTGGATAAGTCTAAGATCTTTTTCGGGTCTCTGGTTACCCCTGTTGTGATTAGATGTGTGCGCCAAGTCTCAGCCTCCTCGGTTGGTTCGCTGATGATGACTTACCTTGAGGTTCCAATTCTCTGTGGCAGACCCCACACTTCTTATCTTCAGCTGATCTTTGATAAGACCATTGCTAAATTCAGCTGCTAGAAGGGGTCCTCCCCCTCGGTGTCTGGTCAGATCTGTTTGGTTAACTTGTTCATCTCTAGCTCCACTGTGCACTCCATGCACGTCCTTCATTGGATGATGACTCTTGTTCATAATATTTATATAGCCATCTAAAACTTTGTTTGGTCGTGGGGTATTTCTAAGTGTAAGCAGTGCATAGTTAATTGGGCTCGTTGTTCTGCCTTGCATGATGAAGGCGGTCTTAGGATTTGGTTGGTCGATATGGCTAACTTGAAATCTCTCCTCAAGTTCATGGTTAACATGCTTAATAAGGATACAATGAATTCTCGTCTCCTTCAGACATATTTTCTTAATTAAATTAGCTTCCCCAAACGCATATTTCTTCCTCCATTTGGGGGTGCTTCAGAGTCATGTATCTAAGATTTTAGAAGACTCTTTTTAGATTTCGGGTATTGGATCTGGTGTTAATTTTTGGTAGGATAATGGACTTGTCTACTCCAGCGTTGCCCGTATCAGCATTACCTATTGCTTTAAGAAGTGGTTTTCCCAGACTATCACTGACATTTTCTTATGGGTTTGGCATTTTGAGGAGGTATTGTTCACCACGTTCACTGAAATCGTCATCGACACCATTCATTTTTTGATGGTAAGCGTGTTTGTTCAATTTCGGAGAACAATAATATCTCTGTTAAGATTGCATATAACCATCTTCGTGCGAAGTTCCTCAAAGATCATTAGAGTATTTTGATCTATTCTTCACACATCCTGAATTATAACTCTATCAATCATCTTAGTGTTTTTGATGTGATCCGCATAAGGGGCTTCATTGGTCCATCATTTTGTTGCTTTTGTTATCCGAGTGCAGAGGATGTTGATCATATTCTCACAGATCACACCTTTGCTTGTCACAGTTGAGGTTGGATCGATGATACTTTTGATGCTCGACTGCTTCTTTCAGGTGGCTTTGCTAATTTCCATTTTTTTTATTTTTGGTTGTTTCATTAGTATGCAAGTGTAACTTGATCTATAATTGCGTCACTTCTTCCACCACGACGGCCCTTTTCATCATTTGTTCGCTTATTGTGGAGTCCACTCTTTAGAAATAATATGATGTCAAATTCAATCACTGATCTACTCTTCTTGCATAAATTGGGTCTGCTTGGTCAACCCACGCCTTGCCCACCCTCTCTTCTATAAGCTGGTTACCACCGTCTCCAGTTTGGATCAAGGCGAACACCGATGGTAGCACTTTAGGGTGTCTAGTGGAGTGCATTTTGTCTAGCATCTTCTACACATTCAGGGCTTTATAAATGTGGCTTCTCGAGATAATTTGGTCAGAGTTTTGCATTTGAGGCTGAATTAGAAGCTGCGATAATTGCTATTGAGGAGGCCGCTAATAAGGGTTAGAATCGAGTTTGGCTAGAATCTGATTCCTTGCACGTTATTGAAATGTTTTCCAAGATTTTTCTTGATACGCCTTGGAGATCCTTAGCCCACTAGAATCAGGTTCTTTTCCTCACTTTTTCGATGAATCTCATGGTCTCTCACGTCTTTTGGGAGAGCAATCGCATTGCCAATGCCCTGTCTAAATTCGGGTTCTCTAGGATCACCTGGTTCACATCCCCGCTGACTTTTCTGATTAATTTGGTGAATGATGATATCTTGGGCAGATAGATGTTTCATTCATCTCATTAATCGCTCAGCGTTCAATATCTTGCAGACTTTTGAATTCGGAACTTGCCATTGTGGACATGTTGGTGACAACTTCTTCACATCCCAAAATAGAGTTCCGGAATGCTATTTTTTGGATCATGACTTGCTTGCTGTAGCTTGTTTTGGTTTTTGACCGTCTTGTGGCCTTTTGTGTTTTTTTGCTCGATTCTTTAGCTATTTGCGTAGGGAGGATACTCTTTCATCTACGTGGGTTTCTCCCACAGGGGTGGGTTCACCTGGGGATGTTTCAACTAGGCCTAAACAGGTGATTTTATTTGAAGGATCGGTGTCATGATCATTGTAAATGTTTGACTCTCTTTTCCCCTCTATAATATATTTTTTGACTTTATTAGGAGACTGATGCCCAAAACCACCTTACCAACCTCCTACGGAAGGATGGGGAGTATGTTCGTCAGAAATCTCGTGTTAAGTGGCTAAATGATGGTGATCGGAATTTGGCTTTTTTCCATCGGTCCTTTCGAGATAAACAATGCAAAATCGGTATGCAAAGTCTTAATATTCATGGGGAAATTTGTACGGACAGTGTTACTATTCAAACTTATGTTATTAAGTATTACAAAGAGCTTTCTCGGAACAAACTAATGTTGTTAAAAAATGAAAAAATGCAGAAAACTCTCTATTCTCTCTCTTCATTTTTTTTGACATAGTCGACTTCCCGCCGGGGTAACGTCCTCACGTCACCGGCCGACCAATGCACCACCGTCTCAGCCACCCATGGAGTTTCTCCACTGACAGCATGCAAACGTCGCCCCGCCGCCGCTTTATATTCAACAAACCGCTTCGACGCCGCTAGCACATTTCTGACACCTTCAACCGATGCCCCACCGCCGGTTACCTCGCACAATATGATGCTTACTCTCCAGCCTTACTGGCCATCGCTATTGGCTACCGGCGTTACCTTCCCACCGTCGTACATCGCTCCCCCACCAACCTCCACAACTCGCTGCCCAACCTACGATGACTACTTCATCGCACAGACCTTGGCTCCCGATGTCTGGGGTTCACTCAGTTTCTCTCTCATCTCCCCCGCTGGATGCAACGATTCTGCCTTTGTCTCTCTAGAACTCGGCTCCCCCATTTTCGGCGCCATCTTTTCCGACGCCTGGTTTTCCCAAGGTGACAAATGGGTCTGGGTTTCCATCTGATCTCTCGACTTTTCTTTTGCCTCCCTCACTGACTGTGGTGCCGGCGACTCCCCATGCTCAGCAACCGTCTGTGGTTCCGGCAACTCACTATGTTTAACAGCCGCCTGTCCCTCCTTCGTCGCAGCCATTCACGGCGTTCCTCCCCCTCCAACCTTCTACTATCCTGTCGTCCCCTTCCATGCGGCAACCTCTTCCCCAGGCCGACGACGTGTTTGGCGCTACCCACTTCCGGTGGCGCTGGTCTTCTTCCACCTCCACCTGTGGAAGCCGCGCCGCTTGAAAAGGTAAGGAATATTGATAAGTGACTATAGATTTGGCATTAGAAAATCCGAAATTAGTCATCTTCACCCAAAAATATTACTTGAAGCTTCTAAACGTGAATTAACTCTTAAGCTTCACGTCAACCCCCAGATGTACCAAAACCTTTATAATGTAGGTCAATAAAACCCCAAAGATAAATTATAAATTGATTAAAAGCCTTTAATAATGTAGGCCATAACTCAAAACTAATAAATATAAATCTATCAAGGCCTTTAATAATGTAAGTACAATATACCAATACATAAAATCTCCCAAATGTCGCTCTAAATGAGAAGTGAATCACTCCTATCAATATATGGAACATTAAACTCAAGAGAATAAACTAAGAAAGACTATCCAATAATTATGTAGAGAATAAATAATAGGTTAAAGTCTCAAATGGGATAAGTAGATAAAATTTATTTAGTAACGGTACTTAATTTAAGAAGACTTGAAATGGCTAACAAAAATGGTCAATTTTTTTTATCACAAACCATATGAATCTAGGCCTCGACCAGGACCCAAGGCAGGTTCCAGCGAACCCACACATAATGAATCAATTTGTCAAAAAGAAAATAACTTCAAAAAATTTATAATTTGTCCATGAACTCACATAATATGTCAAGTTGATACGACAATGAAAAACACCAATGGACCCACAAGTTCAAAGATATTTATTATCAATCTTTGACTCGACTATAAGACTACACAAATTTCAAAATCAAGTAAGCACAATAAACCCTCAAATTCCCCATTGATTTTAGCCTTTCCACAAGAAACTATTGGACATTCTCCTATAATAAATATTAAATTAATGAAATAAAGCAATAAACGTGCTAAAAATGATAAAATCCTATCATGCAACTATATAAAATACAAGATAAGATAAGTTTTTCTAACTCTACTAATGCACATCCTCACCCCCAAAGTCAAACAAAGTCATAGGAGAAAGAAAGGCAAGGAATATAACTTTTAAAAACAAGAGTTAGAAAATTTACAAAACATCTCCATTAAGTGGCGAGCAGTGTTTCACGCACTTAGAAAAACTTTCTTCTTCATTATCCGAGCTCAACACAATCATCTCCTCACCGTCATAAGTAACTTTTCATCTCTTTGCTCGGGTTTAACTCTCCCCTTGAAGAATTACTATTATTGTCTCTACATAGATCAATGCCAAATGATCACTTGAGGATAAAGTCCAATTATTTCTATTTTTTGTTGTCACAAGCTTTTCCCTGGAAAAAAGGAAAAACATATGTGCATTCTTGGATTGTGTTAATGAAACCACCAATAACACCTTTGAAAAGTAAGATATTTATGATTGAAGTGATTAAAACACCAATACATATACCATTACTTTCTACCGTTGCCACCCTCATAATATTCTCAATAAATAGAAGACCAAAACTTATAGAACCAACAATGAGTATGTCATGAAACACCACCAACTCACATACGGTTACCTCGTGAATATGGGAGAGAGAAATAACCGTGCTCGCTAGAAATAAATGTACATATATCAAAATGTAATTTCTTATCGCCTCCATCAAATCTGGGCCTTACGCATTATCTAGAAGAGTTAACATCCTCCAAAAGTTAGGGCTGAAATTCTCTGGTCTCTATTTCAACACTTACATCTGTAAGTTAATCTAAGTACATAGCTAAATATTATCAACGAATTCAATATAAACATAAAAATATATAATTATTTAATAATAATTATTAGATATTGATTAGGCAGCTGTATAATGCGACACTGTTGAGAATATGACATATTTTGTATATTACTAAACATATTCATAAACTTAATATAAATAATAAAATATAAAATTATTTAATAATAATAATTAATTAATAGTGGTTAGACAATGGTACATGGCACAGGTTGAGAACAAGATATCTTTTTGATTTTTTTTCGGATTACTTCATGAATTTCGAATGTAAAACTCTTAACTTATCACAAATAATTTTTATATTTTAAATTTATTTTTGATAAATCTCGAGCAATATAAGGGTGTGTGGTCTATTTATCTATCTTATTATCTAATCTATCAATATATATATATATATATATATATATAGTTGTGAATTGAGAAAATTAAGTTCATTCATCAAGTTTCATTTGCAAGATTCAATTTAAGCATCAAGAGGGGAGTAATCGTAAATAGAACAAAAAATAAATATGGGTAATTATTAAAAATTAAACATTATTTTATAAATACACCCATGATGAGAAATTGTACATATGTAAATAGAACAAATAATATTGTTTACAATAGAGATTTTTAAAATTTAAAGTGTACGATATGTATGTCATTATTTCAAATATTTATTATTAATAAATAGTAATCTTTTACAAATTTCACGTAACACACGGGTTCTAAACTATACATTTGAAGTGATTCATTTTTGTGTTTTTTTAAGTATTTATAATTAGTATTTAAACATCTAGTGTAACACACGGGTGTTATTGTAATTTAATAATAATGACAAACTTAAGGAAATTAAACACCTTCTTGCCACTCCGCACCATTCATGTCGCCGTCGTTGACTTTTCCCGCGAGTACCAATTCCAGTGACTAACCACTTTTTCCGATGGTCATCGCAGTTTTCAGTTATATGTCACCACTAGCTAGTTTTTAATAATATGCATTAAATTTCTTTTAATGTGTTTTCACTTAATAATTGTTTTATAATATGTAAATTTCTTATTATTAATATTTAAAAATGTACATAATAGTATTTGTGCTACCAGGTAAGGATTTTTTTTTTCTTTTTTTCTTTTTTTTGTAATAAGTGTGGAGTATATAGTAAAAGTTATGTTATAAGATAAAAAACCACATTATTTATATTGAGTAAGAAATACATAAAAATATATGTGCGCTATCATGTAAAATTAAATATAATCGTTTGAATTGAGTGAGAAATACATAACAACATTAATTCCATTAAGTAAGAAATTACATATTCTATATACCAAATAAGAAATACATAACAGTTTGTGCTATAAGAAAAAATAAGATTTTTATTATATTAAGTGAGATATATATTGATTTCGGATAAGAAGCCTCTTATTATTA
This sequence comes from Phtheirospermum japonicum, assembly GCA_014905375.1. NCBI lineage: Eukaryota > Viridiplantae > Streptophyta > Magnoliopsida > Lamiales > Orobanchaceae > Phtheirospermum > Phtheirospermum japonicum. The sequence goes on along the minus strand of BMAC01000600.1, from coordinate 23,893 downwards.
AAAAAGAAAAAAGAAATACACTATCAGGTCAAAGTTAAATAATATTATAACGGCGATCGGCAGTGAGTTTTTCGGTGACTGGCAACAATAGTGGCTGACTATTTTATTCTATTTAAATAATAATTTAATTATTTGTTTTTTGGTCGTAGTATGTTATTGTGATCTTGTATGTTATAAGTTTGTATTCTTTGACAGGAATAAGAGACTATATAATTTAAAATTATATATTTAGATTATTAATTGGCAAATACATTTCCATACAGGATTAAGTGCCAATTTTCAAAAAAATTTTAAATGAAACTACAGTTTAACAATATTAATAAATGAAATTAAACATTTATACATGCTAATTTGTTTTAAAAGAAATGTTCAGAGAATGAGAACGAGTACAAGAATCCTCATTTCACTTATATGGGGACGAGTTCGGGGACAGGGTAAGGTCTATGAGTGTCCCCAACCTCAATATCATTCTCTAATTAATCGTGAACCTTTAAACCCAAAGTTCTAGTTTTTAGATCATATGTTGTAGCAATAATAATTGCCCATTTAAAAATTAGGAATGATACCAACTAAACTAGTAGCTGAACTGAACTTGCCAACCTATAAGCTAAAAAAAGGCCAAAAACTATTACTACTTGCAATGAAGAGCAATACGATAGAGTAAGTTTTCAACTGACTTTAATGATTCTAGGCTGACCTAACTCACAAGTGCAAAACAAATGACCACGTAAATGCAATGGTCCTTACTAAATAAAGCATTCACTGTGAAATAGTTATTATTAGGGGGAATTGTCATATACTACATAAGAAAAAAATATTTTTGTCAAATACTCTAACTATTTATATAAAATATCAAATAATCTAACAATAAATATTCAATTACAAATTTACCCCTATTAAAAATAATATCAATAACACCACCACCACCACTACACCATTCCACCCCCCACCGGAGATTTTTCCAGCAACCACCGCCGGAAAATTTTCTGGCGAGTTTTTTCTTCTTTTTCGCCCGAATTTTTTTTTAGGTTTTTTTTCTTTTTTTTGCCCAGCAAACATAAAGTAAAAAATCTCACTATAAAGTAATAAATTCTTAATTATAATTTTTCTTACTTTTCCATACATAAAGTATGGAATTTTCACTATAAAGTAGGAATTTTTCTTACTTTTTTGAACATAAATTACGAATGTATTTTTTTTAGGAATATAAGTAAGAAATTTCACTGTAAAATAAGATTTTTTTTTACTTTTCGAACATAAAATAACAAACTTTCTTACTTTATAGGATATAAAGTAAGAAACTTTCTTACCTTTTCGAACATAAAGTTCGAAGATTCACCATAAAGAAATATATATAGTTGTAGTAAATAAGAAATAAATAATAATAATTTACAATTAAGCACAAAAAAAATCATTTTTTTTGGGCGGAAAAAGTATATAATAAGTAAGAAATACATAACAAAATCTTCCTATCAAGCAAGAAACTTTTGCAATCAAGTGAAATACTTTTTGTCATCAAGTATGAATTTTGTGGACATTAAATAAGAAATTTGTGTACATATAGTAAGAAATTCAGACATATAGTAAGAAATATTTTCGATGGCCGGAAATATTTTTGTACATAGAGTAAGAAATTCGAACATATAGTAAGAAATATTTCCAGGACCGAAAGTGTTTTTGGACATTAGGTAAGAAGTTTGGACATATAGTAAGAAATTCAGAAATATAGTAAGAAATTCGGACATATAGTAAAAAATTGTTTGGGTTGAAAAAAAAGAACTACACTGACTCCATGGATATATAGTAAGAAATTCAGACATACAGTAACAAACTTTATGGGCGAAAAAGAAAACTCGCCGAAAAAAATTCCGGCATATAGAAAATATTTTCGAATGATCGGGAAAAAAAATCCGGCGGCGGTAGCAGGTGTAGGCGGCAGCCACCTCCTGCTGACCAAAACTATTATTATTATTATTATTATTATTATTATTATTATTATTATTATTATTATTATTATTATTATTATTATTATTATTATTGTTGTTGTTGTTGTTGTTGTTGTTGCACAATACTAAAATAACTCTAGATATTTATATTATTATTATTATTATTATTATTATTATTATTGTTGTTGTTGTTGTTGTTGTTGTTGTTGTTGTTGTTGTTGTTGTTGTTGTTGTTATTTATCTATTTTTATTAGTTTTTTCATAGTAAGAGTATTGTGGTATATTCATATCATAATTTTGGACTATGTGACAAAAAGTAGGGACTACTTGACTTAAAATTGGATGTAGAACTAATTGACAAATGGACCTCCACTTGGAGGACTATTTCACAATTTCCCCTTATTATTAATGATTATAATCACTCTTCTATAATTCTCATCTATGTCCGACTATCAATTTGAGATGTTAACACCCTATTTATGACTTTTAATGATACAGTGTGAACGGTGGAGATTGGATTTCGAGCAAAATAACTTTATACTTTGAAAATTAATCTGAAGGTGTCTATTTCTCACTTAGATTCTACGCAACTGTACTCCAAAAATCATTACGCAAGATCTAACTGTTGGATTGTTTGAAGATTTGGTAAAATGACCCAAGACTCATGGAGGGTTATTTAGAATGGTGCAGATCAATTTTTGTGTTTCTGATTGTCGGAGGTTGATGTTTAACAATGTCTTATTGTTACTAGTTATAGGGTGTAATTTAATGTATCGATCGAAAACGTCGTGTTTATTTATTTTTCCACAAATAATTTTTGGAATTAAGGAAGCCCACTCCAACTATGTCATGCATCATGCACATCTATGAGATAGGTTGTGAAATATTTAAAAGTATTTTGTATATTTATGGATGATATAAAATTATGTTATATTCTTACTCCCTTAATTATTCTGATAGTCTAAGGGGTTGAAATATATAAAAGTGTTATGTATATTTAACTAAAATATAAAAATATTGTATATCCTTATTACCTTAATTATTTTGATAATATAAGGGGATTAAAAATATTTCTATAGTTGATTAATTATTTTGATTCAATTTATAAAGGTTAATATCAAATTAAAATTTCATTAATGGACCAATGTAATTGATATTATATTATTAAAACATATGATGTTTTATAACATAATATTTAGGAGAAGTTGGGGATGGATCTATGACAATTAGATCCCATGGTCTCCAGTATTGACAAAAGCAACGTGAGATTTTAACCTGAGTTCGATCCCAGTGGTGGAGCCAAAATTTAATTGGACGATTCGCGCACTACTCATTTAAAATAAAGAGGTATCAAATATCCCCCTTAATTGGACGAGATCTACTGTAGTGTGGTGAGTTCTTCCTAAGAAGTGTCTCTCGAGGAAGGCTTATTGGAAATAGTTTTTGTTTTTGTTAACATGAGTTGAAAAGTAAAGTAAAGGAAAATCTATTCTAAACACAAGGACTCAAATTTGAGGGTTTGATTTTTAAAATCAACTAAGATGAGAATTAAAATTTTCAAACAATAAAGCAAGGGTATGGGGCACTAGACTCGTCTCTATGACCAATTTGATAATTTATCCAACATTTAACATGTATAAGTTGGGTCATCAACCCCAACGTATAGGTCATCAATCCCAACCTCAATTTGATTTAAATCCGATATCGATTTCTCCTTTTGGTATCAGTGACGTCTAAAGACAATTAAAAGTTGGACAAACTATTCATTTCTCAATTGAAAACTATAAAAATTGAGATTTACACAAATGATTTTTTCAATAAATTGACAATTGATGGTTCTAAACTCACCTAAGTCCTACACCAAATAGATCTAGCCTAACAACGCAGAAAATCAAGAAATCAAAACCAAAGGAAGCACGAATAATTATCATGCAACTAAAAACACTAAACATTAAATTAAAACAACAGAGACATGAAAATCATGAAGTAAACACGATACCAAGACTAGAGTTAATATCTAAAGCATAATAAAAGCGCAAATTTGAAAGCTTTTAAGAAAATGAGAACATAATCTTAGATCTAAAAAATGAGCAACAACGATTCTTGTTGTGATTAAAAGAAAATCAAGAAAAAGAATGAAAGCTTACTAAAGTTTCTTGAATAAATTCAGTTTAGAAGCATAAAGGAACTTAAAGCTCGAATCTTGTAACAAATTAATGAAAAATGAGCACTAGATCTACAACTCAAACTCTGAGAGAAATAAACCTCCCAAAGCTTGAAAAAGAAGCTAAAACATGTCTACCCTAAGCTAAGAGGATGGGGTGATACTTAAAAATGAGGAGGGGCACTTATCTTTAAAGGTACAAAATGGATAAAATTGTAACATTGGACAAATTAGGCACCATGGCCAAGTGGTGTCAACCATGACACGTAGCCATGGGCGCTACTGGGAGCTCGAGTAGTCATGCATAGACCAAGGTTTTCCCTTGAGTAAGTAGTTCTTCCTAGAGGATTAGATGGATTAAACTGAGACTTGTGGGTATATTTCTCAACTAGACATGAGAGTGTGAGGGTTATAGCTCGAGTAGGTGTTTGTCATGCTATGCAAGAAGTTGTAGGCATTGTCAGCCATTATCCTAATCTTAGAGGATGGATTAATACTTAAAAACTAAGAAAGGGGACTTATTTAATGGTAATAAATGGGTAATATAATAACATTAGACAAAATAGGCACCATGGCCAAGTGGTGTCAGCCATGACTTGCAGCCATGGGCGCTACTGCGAGCTCGAGTAGTCATGTGTAGCCCAAGATCTGCCCTCAAGTATGTGAAATTAGAAGGTCTATGGATATAAGAATAATTCTCAGATTCACGATATTGTTAATTAATGTTAACAACACCATTTAACAACATCGACCAGAGTAACGTAAATTTATGCAGCGTAAATTAAAATACGAGAATATGATTTAACAAATTCAGTTCACAAGTAAATACTTGTGAACTTGGGTGTACAAACCCGAAAACTATATTACTTTCAGTTTACGTTCAATACAAAATATAAAGTAATATATGAAAACTAAATATCAAGAAACTTGATACTAAATACTTGTTGCCGGAATGGCAAGATCTCTTTCGTCGGTCACGCAACTTCAAAGATCTTGTTTCTCACGAACGTTGGCTCCAAGTAGTTTTCTTCTTCGTGTTCTTCTTCTCTTGTGCGTCGTCTTGCGTCTTGCCTTGCGCCTTCAAGAGATCCGTGCGTCAATCCTCTAAAAACCGTAAGTCCAAACTTTAGGATTTCTAATGTCTTAAATAGACAATTCTAAGATCCTAAACTTGGTAAATACCTAAAAACAAATTCTAAACTCAATCTAAAAATAATTAAAGTCTTGTGCATAAACTTGGAAACATAATATTGTCCTATATCTAGTTTCCTAACTTATTTTGTGCCCAAGAAAGGCAAATAACAAAATAGGAATTATTGCCAAGAATAAATTCCTCAACAAAGTAGGTTATTATTCCTAGAGGTTTGGATCAAGTAGATATGCAAATGCGAGAGTTTTGGCTCCAGTATCAGCTCAAGAAGGTGCTCGAGTAGGCATTTGGCGCTTGCTGTGTAAGAAGTTATAGGCACTGCCGACCACTATCGGCGGCTTAGGGGTTTCCTGGGCTAATGCGTATTGTGGTTTCTGAGAGAGTACTAAGAATGGCGAGGAGCATCGGGTAATAGCTTCTAAGACTTCTGCATAATAGAAAATGGTGACGGGCTTCTTAGAGGTTCCCTTGGCTGATGACTGTCGGGATTACCGAGAGAGATGGGCAGTGATGCGTGTCAGTGCTTTCAAGGGATTGCGGCCATGGTGCGCTACTATTGGGCACGAGCTGCGTGTGCTACCGAGGGCATGCGGTCGACGACATGCGGTCTTGGCTAGAGGCACCCTGGACTTTCGACTGCCATCATTTATACTCGATCTTCGAATCGTCAACTCATCAAGAAAATTATCCGGATAAAACCATCTTCCAATATCTACTTGGGCCTTCGTTGATAAACTTTTACCTTAATAAAATAATATAATATAAAGAATCTAAAAATATGAATAATGATAAAAAGACGAAACAAACTATGAAAATGGAAAATAAGAAAAACTGACTCAAAACATGACTATTAAACAACTAAAGCACACAAGACACAAGAAATGCAAAAAATACATACAAATATGGGTAAATCGGTGTCTTTCAATTTTTATATAATAATGAGATTTTTGTTTCTAAGAATAAGTTGAAAGGCAAAGATGAACAATGAACTTTATTAAGCCTAGTTAACAACCCCTATTAAGTGCCGATATAATTAAAGTAGAACATCTTATACTTAAACGGCAAAAAGGTATCTCACGATGATGAAACATATCTTTTGCATCTAAGAATAAATATTTCACTAGACAGGATAAACAAGATAGTAAAGGATTATCCTTTTATAAAGTTAAAAGTTGGCACAAGATTATATCTAGAAGGAAATATATCTAATTGACCTTTCTTGGAAAAGGGCATTAGAGTCAAAGAACTTCTACAGCTTATTACATAAGGCAAAGACTTGCGTTAGGCCACATTGACGGGTCATGACCCGTTAGGCCATCTGACCCAATACTCTGTATTGGTTTTTGAACTATGATATATTGATTTTTGTACTAAAAAGTATTGGTTTTCATAAATATCTGACCCGTGTTATGATGTATTGGTTTTTTATTAGTATTATGATGTATTGAAAATATAATGTATTAGATTTTGTACTATAATGTAGCGGTATGAAATTTCGGCCTAACGGATAATCCGTTAGTCCGGCCTGACAAGAGTCTTGCCCATTACATAATGATTTTTGTGGTCCTTTGCCCATATAATCTGGAGGTGGCTTTGAGTACTTTTTCATGTTCATTGATGATTACTCAAGATTGGGATATGTTTAATCATGCATAGAAATCTCAAAGTTTAGGAGAGTTCAAGAAACTTCGTGTAGAAGCTGAAAATCATCTAGGTAAATCTATGAAGTTTCTTCAATCTGATGGACAGGGCCAGTATATTGATATTAATTTCAAAGATCACTTGTTGGCATATAGTATCTTATACTAGCTTGCAGCATGTAGTGTTGCTAAAAAGAGAAACAGTACTTTGCTTGATTTAGTTAGGTCAAAGATGAACTACATATCACTGCCAAATTTGTCCTAAGGTATGTAATAGGAAAGGAAAACTTACATTTTAAATGTAATTCAGTCTAAGTCAATCCAAAAGACACCACTAGAGTTGTTGAAATGGAGTAAGATTAGCTTACACCACTTTGGCACATGGGGATGCTCTGGAAACGTGATGAAATGAAAATGTGAAAAGTTTAATCCATGATCAAAAGTGTGTCTTCTCGTTGGTTATCTCCATGGAATGATATGAGATTTTTTTATATTTTTCCCAAGATTGTTTATATGACAATTGCGAGTCTCAAAGTAAAGTTGTACTCTAGGAGTTACTTTCTGATGATATGAAACCACAATCGACAAGAGTTTTTAGACAAACACTGATACCACTAAACCTATAATGTCATATCACCTCAAAGTAGTAGGAGTCAATCTACTACTGTCGAATCAAAGAGGCAAATGTTGTTGTCTCTAGAGGGTTAGGTAATGATCCATTGTCATTTTAAAATGCGATTGGAGTTTTTTGATAAGAAGAGGTGGCCCGGAGCTATCAATCAAGAAATGAAGTCTCATAATCCAATAATGTTTAGGTTCTTGTAGATCTGGCTAGAGTGGTCAGGACCATTAAGTGTTAATGGGTTTATAAGACATATATATGTGTGGATGGGAAATATAAGACTTTCAAAGCAAGACTATGGCTGAGGTTTTCACCCTAAATGAGGCAATCGTCTATGAGAATAATTTCTTGGTATAGAAATGCTCAAGTCCATCCTCACACCACTTTCAGTTGTTATATATGTGGTATGAGATATTGATAAATAAATGTCAAGACAACCTATTCTGCATGGTTGATTCAAGCCTTTGTATTGCCTACTTATAAATTTTTGCCAGTAATTCAATAGCTTTCCCGCAAGAGAACGGGGTCACTTGTAGGTTGGCAAAATTGACTCGAATCGTCTCTCGAGAAACATACAATCGGAATCTCAAATAGTTTGTTCAGTTGCAAGTAAACTTATACAAATTTGGGGGGGGGGGGGGGGGGGGGGGGGGGGGTTGATTGTTTGATTATCTAAGGAATTGAAACGCATGAACATAAACTAAAACTATGTAATTTAATTCAGCAACTTAGAGCCATGTGAATTCGAGAAATTAATCTAAGAACTCAACAAGATCACTAGCATAATCGAAAAGCAATTTATCTAAAGCATAAGATAAACGGAACGAATTGTCTAAACATGAATAACAACCAAATATTAATTAAACTAAATATTACGAATCCGAATACCAAAAGTATCTAGGGTTTGAAACATGAAATGATTCAAAAACAATTACTGAAAAGCTACTACTTATTCGCATAAATTAAACTAAGAAAGCAATTAAAGAGTTTAGAGTACTTATTAAACTAAGAAATTGCAGAAAGTTCTCCAGCTAATCCGGAGAGATTGCGTAGATCTTGGCCGAAGAATGAATCACGAACTAACGATTAGAACTTGGAACTCGCGATCCTCGAATCTCCGATCTTGATCGTATATTGATGTTATGGTGGAATGTCTTCGAGCTGACGGACTATATGAAGTGTTGGAGTGGTATCTCATGTATATTGTGTGTCTCGTGTACAGACTTAGAGAAGGATCTTATAATTTTCACTTGTCTTAGAGCATAAGAAACTCTAAAATCCGCATCTGGGCAAGCACATCGACGTCGCATCGACCGACGCACCCTTGGGCTCGGTGTCGATGCGTCCTGGTGCGCTCGCATCGACAGGGCATGGGCGTCGACCGACGCACCCTTGGATCGACGCTTCAGAGAGTTGCGTCATTTTGAGCGTCGACCGATGCACTCTCGGATCAACACTTCAGAGAGTTACGTCGTCTTGGCGTCGACCCAGTGTCGACCGACGTGGGCAGAGTCGTGTCGACGCCTGCGTCGATCGACGCAGCTTGCTGCACGTCTTGTTCTCTTGATCTTTCTGCTACTTTTTCATCAGAAAGCTCGTTCTCGATTCTCAACATCAAGCTTCATCTTAATAATGCTCTAAACTCCTCCGGTTACTTAGCTGTAAAGTGAAAAACCACAAGTAATCACTTATTTGCATTAATTACGATCAAAATATGGTATAATAAGCCAGAAGTATAAAAATACGGAATCAAGCTTAAACTATCCAACTTATACCAAAAACAATAGAAAAACGAACTAAAAAGCTAATAAGAATAAGGACAAATATGTGCTAATCAACTACCCCACGCTTATTGGTTTGTTCGTACTCGAACGAATAATAGATTCAAAGTATAGCAAGAATGAGAATCAGTCCAAGCAATGAGTCGTGCAATGCTACATAGATAATTTTGAAAATATAGATAAATATGACGCAACCTCAAACACTCCACCCTTATTACATTGTCGCTCCAAAATCAAATTCATGCATTCTCACAAGAATAATATATAGGGTGTACGCTCAAAGCACTCAATTATTTTCTGCATGAGACGTGTATACGCTCAAATCATACCAATACAGGCACAATAAACAAGCACCAAAGATCAAAAACTTCTCCATCGCATTTAAGTGTGTAACCAACAAAGAATCGAAAAAGGTCTTTTCGGGTTGTAATGTAAGACTCTTTGGACGGGTATGGAATATAAGTCGTGTGGCTAACTCACAATCTAATGTGATCAATAACTCACTCAACCTAAACTAATCACGAAACAATTTTCTTCGCCTCGTTCAAAAAGAAAACCTCACTTAACACTCATAACGTAGCCTTCAAACATAGGCTATTTCTCAACTCGTAACTCTAAACCGACTTTTAGCTCTAACCAGTCAAACGCAATTGAAGCTTGTTAATGCTTCCTTATTACAACTCAAATCTTTGCCTTTTAAACATTAGGTTTCATAAGAACTCGAGCCTTTATAAAGCGCATAGGCAACACGATTCACCAAGATTCACCATCCTTCATTTCTCTCTCTTTTTTTAATCCCCCTTTTGATCTTTTTTTATGGGGTCATTCATATATATATTTTTTTCATTTTTATTTTTCGGATGGTGATCTTACAAAAGTTCATAAAATCATAAATTCCTAATAAAATTCCCAAAACTCTAATAACCAGTAAAAATTAATGAACCCCTACCCCACGCTTTTAATGGGTTGTAGGGGTCGATTCAAGAACACTCATGCCTATAGGCATGGATTATTTGGTTATGATTGGTTCAGTCGGAATTTATAGTGGTTAAAAATATATGGATATGGCCGGAATAGGGTTTTTTTGTGCCTTAACGTCATGTTCAAAACTAACTACACACAACGATTTCAAAGAGATATCAAAACAGAACTCATTCAAGAACATGCAAAGATGATAATCATTCAGGCTACTCACAGGCTTTTTGCATGAAAATATTTGAATTGACGCTGCTTTTAAGGTTTTGCGAAATCAATTGCGTCCAAGTACCATTTTACAATATATATAAATAATAATGTTTGAAAAATTGTATGCACTTATACACGCTCAAAAGATAAGAACATCAAACCATACATAGCTAACTTCAACAGGCAAGCCATACAAACACAATTCAGCGCAGAAATATCAATCACATAAAAAATTAAAAACTGCACATAATTCTACCATAAAAATTTAAAAACTACCCGTGCAATTTCCCGTTGCCCAGAGGCTTGTGATTAGATTTGTCCTTGAAATAATGCAGTCGAAAAACCAAAAATAATGAGAAAACGTAAAATAAAAATAAAAAAGAAAAATAGTGTTCATTAGCAGCAATAAAACACAAAAAATCACTGCCACGACCCATCAACAAGCGGTGGAGCAAGAGGCCATTGTTCCTTCAAACGAGCAAAATGGTCCTCGATTAATGCCGGAATGCATCGGCCGACGCGCACCATCGACGCCGCTGATCACTGCCGACCACCGCGCGCGTCTTGCCTAGCGTCGACGCCGAGAAAAGGTGGCGTCAACCGACGCACGCGTCGGCGTCAAAATTGTCACTTTGTCTTCCAGCGGTTAACCTCTCCGCTAAATGATCTTTAACCATGGATAAACTGCACATTTTCTCAAGAAGAAATCAAAAACGTCCATGGTACAAAGAAATACGTAAAAACAAGGGCGTGCGAAAAATAAAATTTTTATTAATGCTGATTCGAAACACTTAAACAACGAAATAAGATTAAAACTGCGATAAAATAAACAGGATAGAGTAGGAGCACAATCCTATGACTCGATAATGGAAAAACTTAAATAATTAGCTAGTTGCAAGTCCTACGAATCTAAGGGGATTCCTTGCGCAAGTTCTCTAATGCAGCAATCTTTTTGTTAGCTTCATCCAAACACTGCTTCAGTATTTAATGTTCCATTCGTTTACCGCGTTCCCCTCTTTTAGATCTTTGATTTGGGCCTCCAACTCCTCAATTCGGCATAAGAGCACAAATTTCTCCTCTTGGATGTCGTAACTCTCTCGTATGAGGGTAATCCCATCTAGCACCAAGTCATCTATTTTGGCTTCTTTCTCTTCGAGGCGCTTGTCCTTAAACACGATCTCACTTGCAAACTCAGTTTCGCCCCACTACATCTCATTGTTTTGCTTGGATAATTTTGCAATTGTCTCTCTAGCCAAGAGAAGTTCGTCGTGAAGCTCGTCTATGGTCATGTCACGCTCCTCGGAATACTCCTTGATTTCCTTGAGATCACGCTCAATTCCCCTCAATTCTCTGATGGTGCCCCTTAGTTGGAGATTCATGTCCCTCAACCCTTCGTTTATTTCTTCCTCTCTCCTCAGTTGATCCTTCAAAGCATTGATTTGGAGAGTGTAATGGACCTCGTCCATTCGACAATCACCAACCCTCGCCTTCATCTTTTCGACCTCAACTCGCAGCTGGTCCAATTCCTCTTCATGCTCCTTCCTCAACATCTACCTATTTTCATGGTTGTTGGTTTCTTGTGGAATTGGCCTCATGGTGTTGAAAGGCTAATGGGAATAAAACTCCCAAAAATCGCAGCCCAAAATTTCCATATTTCGCGCAACCGGTCGACGCACGCGCTCAGGCAGCATCGACGCCGCGTCGACGCTGGCGTCGATCGACGCAACTGGCGCGTTGGCCACCAAAATGAATTTTCTGCTTTCCGTTCAGTGAATTGATCTCTCCTTGGCAATATCAATCTTGTTTCATAAGCATAAGACACACGAAAATAGAAAAAGAAAGAAATAACTAAAAAGAAATACAAAGGTTAGAAAATAAAATAGCTTGGGTTGCCTCCCAAGAAGCGCATCTTTTAACGTTGCTTGCTCGACGCAAGTTTTTGCGGTTAATTTGTAATTGGAGGCGGGTCCACTATCTTCAACATCTCGCGATCTTGACTCGTTCCCTCTCCATCACGATATAATTTAACTCGGTGCCCGTTAACATGAAACGTTACGTCTCATTTTTCATCGTAAAAGGTGACCGCTCCGAACCCATTGATTTCTTTAATCACAAACGGGCCACTCCGTCTTGACTTTAATTTTCTTGGAAAAAGTTTCAATCTTGAGTTATAGACTAGAGACAATTTACCGACCTCCAAATGATGGTTAACGAGTTTCCGATCATGGCGGGTTTTCGTCATCTTCTTTTGCCTCCATGCGTCATCATAGTACTCATTTCTTATTTCCTCAAGCTCAGTCAACTCCAGCTTCCTATACTCGCCCGCCTCATCATAGTTCATGTTTAACTTGAGAATGGCCCAACTAGCTCGGTGCTCCAGCTCAATGGGCAAATGACACGCCTTCCCATAGAAGAGTCGAAAAGGACTCATACCAAGCACTGTCTTACAGGCTGTTCGATAGGCCCACAATGCGTCGACAAGTTTAACTGCCCAATCCTTCCGACTTGGTCCAACTGTCTTCTCGAGAATAGCTTTTAGCTGATGATTGCTCGTTTTGACTTGTCCAGACGTTTGAGCATGGTAGGGTGTAGCTACCTTGTGTCGGACCCCATATTTCGTCATTAGCCTCGCAAATGCTCGGTTAAAAAAATGGCTTCCTCCATCACTTATAATTTATTTTGGCACTCCAAATCTACTAAAAATATTTTCTTGGAGGAATTTAAGAACGACTTCTGCATTAGCTCTTCGAGCGGGGATCGCTTCCACCTATTTGGATACATAGCCGACACCGACCAATATATACTCGAAATCTCCACTTTTAGGAAAGGGTCCCATAAAATCTATTCCCCATACATCAAAAATCTCTACCACTTGGTTAGGTACTTGCGGCATTTCGCCTCGCTTTCCTATGTTGCCGGTTCGTTGGCAGTTGTCGCACGTTTTGCAATACTCGAATGCATTGGAAGATAAGCTTGGCCAATAAAATCTCGCCTGTAACACCTTCAATGCCATCTTTTGAGCTCCAAAATTCCCTCCATGGTCATGGCAAAATTGCAGAATGCTCCCCATTTCATCGTTTGGAACGCACCTTCTGTTAAGTCCATCCTTACAACGTTTGAACACATAGGGGTCATCCCAGAACTAATCCCTGCATTTACTCAAAAATCTCTTCCGTTCTTGGTAGGATAAATGGTTAGGTATAATTTTGCAAGCAAGATAATTCACAATATCAGCATACCAAGGAATAATTAACTGCTCAAGATTAAAAACATTCTCATAAGGGAATAGATCATTAATCATAAATTTCTCGCCCTCGTTCTCCTCAATTATCATTCTAGATAAATGATCAGCTACAACATTTTCACAACCTCGTTTATCTTTAATTTCCACATCAAATTCTTGTAGCAATAAAATCCAACTAATGAGACGTGGTTTACTTTGGGTTTTATAAAATAAATGACGTAGTGCAGCATGACCCATATGTACAATTACTTTTGCTCCAACTATATACGATCTAAATTTATCAAGCGAAAATACAACTGCCAATAGTTCTTTTTCAGTCGTGGTGTAATTTCGTTGGGCATCATTTAGCATATAACTAGCATAATAAATAACCCTAAGCAATTTATCCACATGTTGTCCTAAAACGGACCCCACCACCTCATTAGAGGCATCACACATTATTTCAAAGGGTAGGGTCCAATCAGGAGCAACAACTACAGGGTAAGAAGTAAGACCCTCTTTTAGCTCATTAAACGAGTTCATACATCCTTCATTAAAAATGAAAGGAGTATCTAAAGTCAACAGTTTACAAAGTGGAAGACTTATTTTCGATTTTTTTTTTGATAAAACGTCTATAAAACCCTGCATGACCCAAAAAACTCCTGATTCCCTTAACATCTCGAGGGGGAGGGAGGGTTTCAATTACATCAATTTTTGCTTTATCAACCTCCAACCCCTTTTTAGAAACAACATGACCTAGAACAGTGCCACTTTTTACCATAAAATGGGATTTCTCCCAACTCAAAGTTAGATTCTTCTCAATGCAACGTTCTAAAACTCTAGATAAATTAGATAAATAATTTTCAAAAGATGACCCAAAATAGAAAAATCATCCATGAATACCTCAAGAGAATCATCAATAAAATCACTAAAAATTGAGAGCATGCACCTTTGAATCGCTAGTGCGTTGCACAAACCAAAGGGCATTCTTCAAAAGGTAAACGTGCCAAAAGGGCATGTGAACGTTGTCTTTCTTTGATCTTCCGGAGCGATGGCTACTTGGTAATAGCTTGAAAGGCCATCCAAGAATCAATAGAATTTGTGTCCAGCAAGCTTGTCGAGAAGTTGGTCTATGAACGGCAGAGGAAAGTGATCCTTACGAGTGGCTGCATTTAACTTCCTGTAATCGATACACATATGCCATCCAGTCATCAATCGGGTTGGAACTATCTCGCCCTTGTCGTTTTCGGTGATGGTGATGCCTCCTTTCTTCGGAACCACATGAATTGGGCTCACCCACTTGCTGTCAGAAATGGCGAAAATAATTCAATCGTCTTTAAGTTTAAAATTTTCCTTTTTGACCACCTCATAAAGTGTTGGTGTCAGTCTTAGTTGACTGTCCCTAACAGGCCTGGCGTCGGGTTCTAGCTCGATTCGGTGCATACAAGTAACAGGGCTTATCCCTTTGATGTCGCCGATGCTCCATCCTATTGCCTCTTTGTGGTTACTTAGCACCACAATTAATTCTTTTTCTTCGTGTTCCGTCAATGCTAAATATATCATGACGGGTTTCATTTCGTTGGGCTCGAGGAAAATATACTTCAAATAGGTTGGCAGTGGTTTCAACTCCACTTTCGGACCAAATTTGGGTGCGTTATCTATTTCGCACAATTCCTCATCAAAATCTTCAACTTCTTCATAATCTTCGTTGATTTCTTTCAAGTCTATTTCCAGCATCTCTACCACCCTGTTTAAAAATTATGTGTCGTCCTCAACACTTAACTCATCTAGCACAGTGATCCCTTTGAGCTCGTGAATACACGAAGCAATAGGATCGATAAATGAGAAATTTTCGTTCATGTACGGAGAAGGAGTGTTGTGGATCTCTTTAAGCGAAAATGTGACTGTCTCACCCAGAACGGATAGGGTCATCCTCCCCTTGTGTACGTCAATCAAAGTATGAGAAGTGGACATGAACGGTCGGCCGAGCAAATAGTATGTTCAGTGCCTTCTTTTGGAACTTCGCCGACATCAAGTATGACGAATTCGACTGGATTTACAAGCTCGCCGACTTGAACTAAAACATCTTCAACTATGCCAAGTGGTTGTCTAATTGATCGATCCACCAATTGCAGTCGCATCGTCGTTGTCCTCATTGTCCCTAAGTCGTATTCCTTATAAAGTGAATACGGCATCAAATTAATTCCTGCTCCAAGGTCGAGCATTCTACGTGCCATCTGCCTATATCCTAAAGTGATAGTTATGCAAAAACTCCCTGGGTCTCTCTCCTTTTTGGGTAGCGGACCCCTACAGATGGCGCTCACTTCCTTGGTTAATTCTACTCATTGAGTCGTCTCCAATCGCCGTTCCCTCGTGACTAATTCCTTGAAAATTTTAATGTACGCGGGCATCGTCTTGATTACGTCCAAAAGAGGGAGATTAACGTTGACGTTCTTCAGCAGATTATAGAGTTCCATGAAATTTTGTTTTCTTTGGCTGGGCATAGACGACTCGGAAAGGGAACTTTGTCTCGAATAGTAGGTGTTAGCTGCCTTGGTTCTTGATTTGGAGATTGGGTGGAGTCATCGACTGTGGTGGGTGGATTTGGAAGCTTCCCTTTCAAAGAACCCAGAATATAAGGATTTGGTGACTTATGTATTTGGTCCACTGGTTTAGGGTCGTCATCCTTTGGTGATTCCGCATTTGGTATTTCCGTGCTCTCCTCTTCCTTTTCCTCGATTCCATTATCTATCTTCTTTCTGCTTCGTAAGATGTGGACAGCTAAAGCTTGCTCTGGATGGCTCGACAATTTTCCTTTCTAGTTTTCCGCCTTCGCCATAGAAGTTGCCATTTGGGCCATGATTTTTTCTAAATTCTTCACAATTTTGGAGAGGTCACTCAGAACTTCTCCCTGCTTATTAACTTGCGTAGTTAGATTGGCGAGTCCATCTCTATTTCTGATTGTTTCGTTGACTTGGTTCTGCTGCCAAATTAACAGTTGATCGTTTGGCTGTATCGGAGTAGGTGTTGGTCCGGATGGTGGCGGTTTGTTTGGTGTGGTGGCGGTGAATCAGTTTGTGCGGGGGCGAAATGTGGATTTCCAGGCCCCCATTTTAAGTAAAGAGAATTACGTTGCGCGTTGAATTTTGTTGGAGTTCTGTGCTCATAGGTTAGAAGGTCCTGGTGGTGCATTTGATCCTTGATGGCGTACGCTTCGGCCTCGCATTTGTCGTAACACACCATTTTGCATGTGTCCACCAAATGCCCTTGCTCCCCACAGCGGTTGCATGTCTCAACGGTTTCATTGCTCGGCACCTCATTTGCTTCGTTAACTCTTATCTTTCTTGGTCGAGAGCTCGTTTGCCTCGACTTCTTACTGATCTTTTCAAACAGTTGCTTCACCTCCATCGCTGTGAAGTATCCAAAGTCTCCTCCAGCAGCTACTTCTACGTTGTTTTTATAGGAGTCCAAAATCCCTTCGTAGAACAGTTGATTTACCATTCCCAGAGGATTGTGATGATGTGGGCAAGCCTGCAACAATGATTTGAAGTGTTCCCATGCCTCGTGAATAGAATCCCCATCTTGCTGGACAAAGTTAGCTATTTGTCTCCTAATGTGGCCCGTCGTCTGTGCTGAGTAATATACTGATTTATGAATTTGTCGCTAACCATGGGCCAGTCGATCAGAGATCTCGGTTCTAGTGACAGTAGCCAAGATTTGGCTTTATCCTTCATGAAGCTTGGAAAGCACACCATTTTAAGTTCTTCTTGATGAAGTCCCGGAGATGGAATCCTACTAACTTCAGCATAAAGTTCCTTGAGAAAAGTCAGTGGGTCTTCGTTGGCGAGGCCATGAAATTTCGGGAGTTTGTTGTTTATATGAGGTTTCAGCTCGAAGTCTCTTGCAGTTCTACCCAACACAATGGCAGAACTATAGGGATCCACTTGAGGAGTCGTGAACTATCTTTGTCTTGGCTCGCGCGCCTCCCGTTGGTGTCTCTCTTGGTTATTGGGCCTCGCGTAGTTTCTATCGTACTCGTTCCTCTCATTGTAGAGGTTATTGGCGAGCCAGTCGTCAACCTGCTCGTCTCCATGGTAAGATCTCTCAGAATAGTTATCTTGGTCGTGGTGGTGGCGATTTCTATTTCCTCATCCTCGCTCTTCATTCTAGTCCATCATATTTCGTTGAATATTCTCCCAATACTCTCGAGGTTGTGCCAGTCCGTTGGGGTGAGTTGGTTCACTCCCGTATTCATTTCTTTGACATATAGGTGGGTTCCTTGGTGGTTGATCATTTTCATTGTTGTGGACAGGATTGTTTATCCTCAACATCGTTTGAGGAACCGGATCACAAACGAAATCAGTGGTGGCAGACGATCCGCTTTCAGATATGTGAGGAGGTCTTGTTTGATTGGAACGATGAATATTATCGATGAATGGTGCAAGTTCGGGTCTAAGTGATCTTCGACCTTGCATACACTCAACAGCAAATGAAACGCATCGACTAGAGAAAATAATTATACAAATAGACGGCTAAAAATAAAATGAACAAACATATTATTGAAACCTTTGCTATGTTCCCCGGCAACGACGCCAATTTTTTGATTCAAGCCTTTGTGTTGCCTACTTATAAATTTTTGTCATTAATTCAATAGCTTGCCCGGAAGAGAACAGGGGTCGCGTGTAGGTTGGCAAAGTTGACTCGAGTCTTCTCTCGAGGAACATACAATCGGAATCTCAAATAGTTTATTCAATTGCAAGTAACTTATACAAATTGGGGGGGGGGGGGGGGGGGTGTTGATTGTTTGATTATCTAAGGAATTGAAACGCGTGAACATAAATTAAACCTATGTAATTTAATTCAACAACTTAGAGCATGTAAATTCGAGAAATTAATCTAAGAACTCAACAAGATTACTAGCATAGTCAAAAAGCAATTTATCTAAAGCATAAGATAAACGGAACGAATTGTCTAAACATGAATAACAACCAAATATTAATTAAACTAAAGATTACGAATCCGAATACCAACAGTATCTAGGGTTTGAAACATGAAATGATTCAAAAAAAATTATTGAAAAGCTACCAATTAATCGCATAAATTAAACTAAGAAAGCAATTAAAGAGTTTAGAGTACTTATTAAACTAAGAAATTGCAGAAAGTTCTCCAGCTAATCCAGAGAGATTGCGTAGATCTTGGACGAAGAACAAATCACGAACTAACGATTAGAACTTGGAACTTGCGATCCTCGAATCTCCGATCTTGATCATATATGGATGTTATGGTGTAATGATTTCGAGCCGACGGATTATGTGAAGTGTTGGAGTGGTATCTCTTGTATATTGTGTGTCTTGTGTACAGACTTAGAGAAGGGTCTTATAGTTTTCACTTGTCTTGGAGCATAAGAAACCCTAAAATCTGCATCTGGGCCATCGCATCGACCGACGCGAGTTGGGGCTCAGTGTCGACGCGTCCTGGTGCGCTCGCGTCGACAGGGCATGGGCGTCGACCGACGCACCCTTGGATCGACGCTTCAGAGAGTTGCGTCGTTTTGAGCATCGCCTGACGCACTCTCGGATCGACGCTTTAGAGAGTTACGTCGTCTTGGCGTCGTCTTGGCGTCGACCGACGTGGGCAGAGTCACGTCGACGGAGCATCGACGCCTGCGTCGATCGACGCAGCTTGCTGCACGTCTCGTTCTTTCGATCTTTCTATTACTTTTTCACCGGAAAGCTCGTTCTCGATTCTCGAACATCAAGCTTCATCTTAATAATGCTCTGAACTCCTCCGGATACTTAGCTGTAAAGTGAAAATCCACAAGTAATCACTTATTTGCATTAATTACGATCAAGATACGGTAAAATAAGCCAGAAGTATAAAAATACGGAATTAAGTTTAAACTATCCAAATTATACCAAAAATAATAGAAAAACGAACTAAAAGACTAATAAAAATAAGGACGAATATGTGCTAATCAATGGTCATTTAGATGATGAAATCTATATATAACAATTAAATAATTAATAACTAAAGGTAATTAGTTTATAATGTTTGTAAATTGATTAAATCCATTTATGGATTAGATCAAGCCTCATGGTCATAGAATCTAGAATTCTATTATGACGGTCAAGTTTTTTGGTTTTGATCTAATTATTGATTAGCCTTACATCTATATGCAAATCAATGAAGGTAAAGTGAGACTTTTAATGATATACATTGATGACATTATTCTACTCGTTGATAATGATTAAATATGTTATCCACATGTAAAACATGTCAAGCCAAGCAATTCCCAATAATAGATATGGGAGAAGCGGCATCTCGAACTACTTATATTTATAATATGTTATTGCATTATAAAACATATAATTCCAATGAAGGTTGTATACCAATCCCATATGGAATCATTCTCTCTAAAGAATTATGTCCTAAAACACCATAATAGAAAGAGGACACAAGATGTATATCATATGCCCATGCGATATGGATAGTTAACCAACTTTAATCTAGTCCACTGATAGGCGAGAAATGTTGCTTTATTTAATGGTTTAATTCCTACATTTTTATGTGCTTAATATTCTTAAATATATATATTTATTTCTCGTATATTTATTATTATGAGTAGTCCAGCACCAATTGTATATTTTCTCTTATTTTGCAGTAATTAGGTGTTAAATTTGTGAATTAAAGATTTAAGGATGAATGCATAAGAGTTGCACAAGGAAACGAGAGACAAAACGAGTGGATTGGCAAAGAAAGGACGATTCTGGGCTATCTAGAAGGGTTATCGCTGGGATCAACCGTTATAGAAAGCAGGGAACCACTGGTAGCACCTCAAGTCAGGAACCGTTATATTATCCTGTCGAGCCTGCCGAGCACTGCCGACCAGCCCTGCCGAGCGCTGCCGCCTGCTGCCTGTGTCGCTCGACCAGCCCACCCACGTCGACCAGTTTATGTCGGTCGATGCCAGAAACATTATAGTAGCCCTGGCCGACGCACCTGCCCACGAAATCTCTGTCGCGTCGATCCGAAATGCGTCGGTCGACGCACCGATCGACGCAACTGCCTAGAAATGCATTTTTTTGGGGTTTCTTATTGCCCAAGACTTCCTACACCTATAAATACCCACCATAATTCTTCAAAAACGTCTCAACATAAATCCTAGGGTTTATAGGCCCCAAAAAGAGTCCAAGACCACCAACAACAAGGGAGCTTGAAGATTGAAGATCCAAGACTCAAGATTCAAGATCTAAGCTCTCTTATCCCTTTTTATCTTAGATTTATATTTTGTTTATTTATTTTTCTTCTTTTATTTCATGAACTCCATGAGTGAGTGATTGTTTTATCTAGTCCTAGGGATGTAAAAACCCTCGTGATATTATGTTTTAATTAATTTATGCGTATTTATTTCGCTCTTCATATGAAATTGTTTGTGTTATTCTGTTTACTTTTCATGATTATTAAATTCATGACATGATTGCTGAATTCTGGATCTGGATTGGCCACCTAAATTAGGGATTTGGTTGTCAATTGCTAGAAAGAGAACTGCTTCCTGTGTAATTGTCGTAGTTTCGATTTCTCTGAAGCAACTAATGGTCTCGCATCATTAGGGGTAACACAACATAAGTTGAATAAACCGAAATTATGAGTTTATTGCTTAGATTAACCTATTTGCCTGGTTTTTAATGATGTTATTGTGTTGAATCTATAGAGCTTATTCTAGGTTATTCAATAATTAGAATCAATTAAAGAGCTTATTTTAATTGAGTAAACTATAAGGGCAAATTCGAGTAGCAGAACTTATTGTTACTTAGGGTTTTTAGTTTCATTTGATGAGTGGATTATAATATTGCAATTGGTTAGATGAATTGAACGAGGGTGGAAACTGAACTAGGTCTAGAAGTTTTATTAGTATTTATTTTCTTATTTGTTTCGTTATTTGATTTTAATTGTTTTCTTTAGTTATTTAGTTTTCTTAGATTAGTTAATATTCTTTACCCCTGTTTTCTTAGTTTTATAAAATATGAATAATTACAAATTAATCCACACTCCTCGTGGGATCTACCCTTGCTTGCCGCTGCTACTAGTTAGTAGAAGAAAGTCGAGGAACTTTTATAAATATTTTATTTGACGCTTAAAGATGAGCGGTCAAATTTTGGCGCCGTTTCCGGGGAGTGGCGCGTTTAAGTTGTGATTTTTACGAATTTATTATTTTAAATTTATAAAATTTAAAAAAAAATTTAAAAATCTTTAAATTTTCTTTTGGAATGGCAGCGTACTCTCACCAATTTTGTTCTTATGATGCTAGGTATGGGATGGAGAGGCAACCTTTTGGAAATGACGGATCACATTTCAATTATCAATACCCACAATATTATCCCGAGCCATTGGTTGAACAAAATTCCGGGCCATCGCTAAAGAATTTGGTGAAAACAATGACGGCCAACACTTTGCGACTCCAACAACACAATGAGTGGGCTATGGAAAAGATCCCTCAGGTTCGACCATGCAGATTGATGTTGTGAGTCAAGGGTTTGATGGGGAGTTGGAAGGGGTGTCGCCACGTGGTGTTGAGGCTGGGTGTCCTGATGGTAATCGGATCGGGTTCAAAACGGAGCAGCAGGCCGCTCAAGGAATGGGAACCGGGCCGTAAGTAATGTTGGGCAAGCTACTGGGCCGGTTGTCATTTGGGCCAGTTAATTAATTAAAGGCTTTACCAAGCCTAGTAGAGGGTGTTTAAGTCCAATTTTTATTGTTTTGTCATGTAGTGAGATATTTTATGTTGTGGCATCTGAATGTAACAAATYCGTTCAACAATTCCTATATTTATGGGATATGGACGTGAATGAGATTATGAATGAAATTACATAATTTTTCTGCTTCTCTCTCTACTGAAATCTATCTCCCTCATCCCTCTATCTTATTTTCTTCAAATCTGCATACAATTGCCAGAATTCCCAGAAAATCAATTCAGAGAAATACAACAATTTACAAAAAATATCAAATCCATTACAAGTGGTATCCAGAGCCTTGAATCCTTGGAAATGGCTGAAGGAACTCGCATCAAGGATCTTCAAGAAGCCCAGAAAAAAATGGATCAGAACCTGCAAACAGAAGCAATGAAGAGGGAAGCCAGTGAGATTAAATTGCAGGAGCAAATAACAGGTATTAACTCAAATCTGCAGGAGCTAAAGGAACTGAATATGAAATATGATCATCTCACACAAACTCTAGCATATATATAGTTACAATTACTCAATATGAACAAGGGAAAGAGTGCAGCAGAAGAAGAATCTATCCTAGGGGAGCCATATCCAGGTTTTGGCAGTGAAAGCACAAATGGTAGATCCAGTAATTCCTGTTAGAATAAGGTGACCAACAAGCCAACTTGTGGCTGTGGTCTGACCATTTTCTTGTAACACACTCGGTTTTTATTCGTAATAATATCTTTTATACTTATTGGCATTCCATATCTTTTATCCCATGCTAGTTGCATAGGTATGGTCCTGATGAAATTATTTTATTACGGTGGATTGGTCTAGTAGAACCGTGAGATAATCCAGCACGTAATGTAACTCGTCGAACTTGTTCCTAGTCAAAGGGTTACGYCATAATGAGGATACARGCYTTTCCCATTAAAACTAGTACTTAGTGTATGTGGACCGCATCTCATCGGTCACGGTGTCTGGACATCGACATACATAAGTAGGTGCTCATAAGATGAGTTCACTGAACTCCCTCACCTAGAAATCTCTAAGTGGTTCCCACTTATCGAGTAGATGATTTCTATGGTATAGCGTACAACATTAATCCTTAAGACCGGGACCTCACCGTGACTTCACTAGAGGACAGGCTATGTTGTGACCTGTCTCTGTGTCTCTTTGGAGGCCAATCAAAAGGGACAACGTTAACATAGTCGGGAATCTGGTGGGAAGTCTGTGCATGGTAGTAGGGGATTCGGACSCATGATAAGTCATGGATGTCCTGTGTGCTCTGATGGTTGATAAATCCTCGGAGTCTCTGGCCAGAGCTGATAGTGGGGTGTTTAGAGAAATGTGTTTCTCTAAGTCACACACGAATGGATTATCTTGAACCTAGAACGTACACACAKTTATTGAACTAGAAAGAGGTCTCGATGAACCAATACCTCTTGTTCAATCGGGACATAGATCGCGAAGGGAT
>BMAC01000599.1:1052616-1109255 GCA_014905375.1 Phtheirospermum japonicum | reverse complement strand
GGTTTTCCTTGGAAGGTTTTGACGAGGCATATTATTTGGATAACAATGATGCATAAACATCAAAATATGGTATAGAACTCATGAATAGTTTATAAATCTTATTATATTTTAAAGTGAATATAGATAGATGATAGACTCGAGAACTACTACCTATTGAAGTCACGGGGAGYAKCTGTACTCTTTTTCCTTCGATCAGTTTTTTGTCCCACARGGTTTTTCTGGCAAGGTTTTAATGAGACAGCATTTGAACACTATGAGTGTGAAAATAARTATTTCGCACATGACACAACTCATATGTGATTACATAAAAGGTGACAAGACAAGATATATCTTTCTCGAACTTCTACACACAAGATTTCCAAAGAATGGCGATATCGATATCCAACAAATTCGCTCATATGATAATTTAGTGGACTTATTCACGAAAGCATTGCCATCATCATCGTTTAGAAGATTGGTAAACAAGACTGACATGTATCGACTCAAAGATCTACAATGATGATTTTCAGGGGGTGTAGGGCTGTACTCTTTTTCCTTCGACCAGGTTTTGTCCCATTGGGGTTTCCTGACAAGGTTTTAACGAGGCAGTATTTTTAAGGTCATTCAAGGGGGAGTGTTGTAGTTAATTAATTACCTTAATTATATATTATATGAATGACCATCCTATCCCTAAACCCTAATCTTGTATCTATAAAAGGGACTCTAGTCCTCATAATAAAATACATATTTTGATCATTCTCTTCTCTTATTCTCTCACTCTCCTTTTTCTTTTCTCTAGTTTTACAACACAAATGGTATATTGCAAACTCGTTTTAGGATTGCTACTTTAATTATATAATTAATATGATTTCATTTTTTGTATTAATACTCACAAATATTAGTATTGGAGATAATTGTGTGAAACGTATTTTCCTACAATTAGACTATTCTCAATCTCATATTTAAACCACATTAATTGTCTGACATTGGCAAGCAATTTTATTGCACCTTACATATTGTTTAAAATTGGCTTTTGAGGTTTGAACAAATATTTTACTCTCTCTCCGTGTCTATATCTTCTGATTTATCATTTCATGAAAACTGAAGAATATCTTAATTGTTTATTTTATGGATATTAAAAAATGTGATTGTTCAAATTATCATAATAAAAGTAGAGAAAATTAATAAAGTAATATTTTATTTTTAATGAAAAGTAAAAAATAAAAAAAATTCAATGATTCTCTTTCAAAAAATATAAATATAATATATAGAATGGAACATGAAAATTTCAAAATTTTGACAGTGATGAAGATAGTGGTTTTTACAAATTGTAATATGAGCATCCATTCATCTCCAAAAGCATACAAACACTTGTATATTTTAGCTGAGAGAGAGAGAAAAAAAAATCTTCGGCTATATTAAACCTTGTTTGTATAAATTTTTTTAAAGAGGAATTATCGTAGTTAGTGTTGTTTATATTATTTTTTTATATAATTAAATTTATTTACGAGTAAATTTATAATCATTAGTGATTTGTACTTTTTTGTACATTTTTTTGTTACCTTTTTGTATCGCATTCGCGTGTGTTTTGCTTGCGTTTACGGGCTTTAGGAGTCGTTTTGGCCTATTTCGTTAGTTTTAGGTTTTATAGCTTTTATGCGATTTTTAGTCGTTTTTCGTACATTTTTTACCATTTTTCGTATTTTTGGCCGTAGGATGACCAAGCGGGTCTCGTGCACGCTCAGGGCATCTCTTTCGACTCGGATTGGAATGGGCAAAGCAAGGAAACACAGCGTGAGAGGAGCGACAATCGGCAGACGTTTAGAGCGAAACGAGAAAACCGAGTCGGAGCAGTCGAGCCAGTCGATCGACTGACACAACCAGGATCGACTGGAGTCCAGTAGGTTAGGAGATTTTGGGCAGAGCAGTCGATCGACTGCTCCTCAGTCGATCGACTGAGACGCAGTCCAACTCGTGATTTTATCCTATTTTGACGATTTTGCCCCTGCATTTTTGTATAAATAAGCCCAGCCTTCTCCAACCTTATCCAACCCTTCCTTGGTGGAATTTAGGGCTTGCTCCATTTCCTTCAAGCCTTTACTCTTGCTTTTCAAAACCCTGGTTTATAAACCCTAGTTTAGTGTAGTTTTAGCTAGCTTAGTGGTTAGTCTAGTTTAGCTTAGTTAGTTAGTTGTTAGTTAGTTGCTCTTAAGCAAGTGTTGGAGTGAGTGACACCTCCTTCATTTGTGGTGCTTGTAATTTGAAGACTTGAAACTTTTGTGTTCATTGCAATATGGTAGTTTTCTTTCCCTGAATTATTATGCTTGTTCTAGATTGATTGTTATTGTAGTTGTGTTGGTTTTTAGATTTAGTTTGTGTTGTTGTTCATTACATTTCAATTCCTCCTTTTAATTTTCTAACTTGTAGTTTTTGTTGTTCTTGTAAAACTCCATGGATGCTTTCATTTTAAAGCTTTTTACCTCTTTTAGTTAGACAAACTTTTGGCTCTTGAAAGTTGTATGAAGATTTCCTCTTTGGTAATTTGTCTTGTTCAATTTAAAAGCCTTTGACTTTTCTCAATTTCAAATGCTTGATTTTCCCTCCATGAATTCTCTTTTAATTGTAAGCTTAATTTGATGCAATTAGTTTAGTAATTACGGTTTGGGGTTTAGGTTCGTTTAGAACCATTAATTGGATTTTGTTGAGAATTTGGATTGACGACCCCAATATTCGATCGACATTTGGGATTGACAACCCCGAATCGTGGATTAAGTGCTCGACAAAAACCGATTAATCGTGGAGACGAACCGAACACCCTAAACCCTCATTTTCATTATTTTCATTAAACTCTTCTTTTAAATTCAAAACTCAAATCAAACCAATGACTTAATGCTTTCTTAGTTTAGATTAGTGTAATTTAGCTTAACAAGAGAGTGACTAAAACCACCGACCGCCGATTATATCTATCCTCGAGAGACACGACTCGAGAAAACTTACCGCTCTACAATCGACTCCGTACTATTGCGGAGAAAATTTCTTAGAGTGCTAAAATTTTTTCGATCAATTAGTTTTATATTAGTAATTAGAATTGATTAGGTTAATAACATATTGCTGCGTTACAAGTAAATTTGAGATTAAGGGGTGTTCCACCATGGAATTTGAATGAATTTTCTATTGATATAAATAGGAATTTTGTAGAATTTTATATTATGAAAGCATATAAGTTTTGAAAGCTTTTAACATCATGGAATTTGAATGAACTTCAAAATCTATTGATATAAATAAGAATTTTGTAAAATTTTATATTATAAAAGTATATCAATTTTGAAAGATTTTAATGGAATATGTTGAATGCCCACATATAATTGCTGGAATGTTATCATAGCATCATTATCGTAAAGAAAAATAAAAAAAAACAAAAAAAAAGGAAGTAATAATAGAGGCTGGCGTCCTAGAGCATTTTCAATGGTTTACTATCAATTTTTAAATATGTGGCAAGAAGGAAAATATCGATACACCCATCTATAATGGAATATGAATTGTTAATTATGTCTAACATCCTTTCTATATGTAAGTAGAGAGTAATATTTTTAATGCCATGTTACATTAAAATAGCAATCCATAAGCCATTAAAAATGCTCTCATACTATTCTCTTCTAATCTACTCTTATTAGTCGCTTGTTAAAAAGTTTAAATCGGGCCACTCATATAGATTCAGAAAAGTTATATATCTATCTATCTATATATATATATATAAAAGCTAGCGTTTTTAAATATGTTTTTCAATATTTTTCCGCCCATTTCACTTATTATTTATAGTAATCCTTATTTATTATTTATATAATTATTTATGTAAATATTTTTTGAAGACTATAATTTATGTGAAGAAAATATTAATTATATAGAAAAATTATGTATAATTATATATAAAATCTGAGAAAAAAAATATAATATAAAAAATCTGATTAAAATATATAATATAAAAATAAATTAAAACAAATATATAAATATATATTAATAATTAGTTAATAAATTTAAAAAATCCAAAAAAATAAAAATAAAATATATATCTATTCAAATTCTGTAAAATAAAATTAAAAATATTTGTAAAATAATATAGATAAGAATATAAGAACTTATAATTAAATTGTATATATTATTTAATAAATATAAAATAAAATCAAAAATTCAACAATCGAATAAAATTATAGAGAAACTCATAAAATAAGTTAAATTAACTTAGAAATTCATAATTAGATTCTATAAAATTATTAAATAAATCTAAAAAAAAAATAAAATTGAGAAAAATATAAAATAAAATTGGAAAACAAAAATATCAATTAAAAAAATATTTTATATATATATAAGGAATCTTAAAAATAAAATATAAATATTAAATATATAATCTATAAGTAAATCTAAATAATATTTAGTTAATAAATCTGCAAAACCTAAAAAAGTGAAATCACAATATAAATATGTCAAATGATATAACATAAATTTGTTTTTCTTATAAATAAAATATAAGAACTTATAATTATATTTAAGTATTTATTTATAAATTCAAAAAATGGGGAGAAATTTTGTTAATATTATAAAATTAAATATGAACTCATAGCTACAAAAAAAAATTACCATTAAAGTATAAAAAATTATTAACTAAGTATAAGATCAAAAAAATCAAAAATTACAAGAAATATAAAATAATATAAACAAAATTGAAAAAAAAACATGAATAAAAATATTAAAATTTATAATTTGATTTTAAAAAATTATTTAATAAGTTTAATAAAAAAAAAGATATTATAAATACAACCAAAAAATTGATACAACGTAGACATATATATATATATATATATATATATATATATATATATATATATATATATATAATCAGTGATAAGAACTTGTCTTTTCTTCCATAATTTTATTTTTTTCGACCAGGCCAGGCGATACGAGGATAAACCTAATAGAGTCTTATCTTTTAATTTTCTATACGAGACTCGACTAAAACCCGGATGAACGAAACTTTGACACAAAGCGTGTCACAAACTTGACAATTACACCTTTTTTTTCTTTTTTCTAAAAGATTTAAAATTATATAATGAACATAGGTGAAAGGTAAATAACTTTATATAATTTTTTGATTAAAATTTGAAATCAAAATTATACGTGGGCAGAACAAAAAATAAAAAAAGATTATATAATCACATAATATAAAGAATTCAATAAATTATTTTAAGGATTTTACGTAAACAATTATTTATGAATATTTGTATATTAATAGTTTGTGACTAATTACTATGACTTTATGTATTTAACTTTAGAAATTCACACATAAGTTATTTATTACTCTTGGTTATATATATTCTATTTTATTTATCGGGTTCATCAACTGACTCGATGACTTGATGTTTAACTCGATTACTCAGTGGCTATACCGAGTCAATTAACGGGTTGATTTCAAAAATATTAACTATAATAAAATAGAATACAAATACCCTCAATTAGATTTTTAATACGATGTCTCATTTATTTGGTATTTATTTGTTCATTTTTGTAGTATTTTATATATTTTTTCAATATTTATATATTCTTTATCTTC
This sequence comes from Phtheirospermum japonicum, assembly GCA_014905375.1. Lineage (NCBI taxonomy): Eukaryota > Viridiplantae > Streptophyta > Magnoliopsida > Lamiales > Orobanchaceae > Phtheirospermum > Phtheirospermum japonicum. Next base: position 1,103,671 of record BMAC01000599.1, on the reverse strand, counting down.
TAGATTTAGGAGATATTGTTTTACAATATAACTTTAATTAAGTATATTGTTTTCTATTTTAAAATATTTTTAGAATTAATTTATTATTTATAACTTTTTTATCTTTGTTATTGTTTTATTATCAACTTTTAATAGATCAAAAACTATTTAGAATTAGTTTTTATATATTTATTTAATTTACTTTATAACTATCACTATTTTATTCTTTTAATGTGTTTAAAATAAATATTTAGAAATTGATTATAATCTTATTATATTTCTATCTGATTTTAAAATATTATCATATTTATTATATTATATATTATATTATAATATTTCTAATTTTTATTTTATTTTATTTTAGAAATTATTAAGAATTATTTAGAATTAAAACATATATGTCATATTTATTTAACTAAATTCACAATTTTCTGATTTATTTTATTATTTATAGTGTGGTTTTGTTACTTTTTGAATTTAGTAAATGATTATTCAGGATTTAAATTATTTTTATTTTATTCTATAAAATTGTTGTGAAATAAGATTTATTTATATTATTTATTCATATTCTTTTCAATTTTTAAATTATATGATAAATATTTCTATATAAAATATATTTCTTATATATATATTTAACATATGTCATATTTTTATGATTTATTTTATTATTTTATAATACTTTTATATTTTTCTTATTATTAAATTGTTATTTAGAATTCACAATATTTTAATCCAATTTTAAAATATTTTAGGATTTATTTAATATTATTTATAATATATATGATTTTTATGACTTTTTAATTTTAATTTAATTAATATATATATTTATAATTTAAATAAAAATTTTGTATTTATTGAGTTGATTTTATAATTTTCAAATTTATATTACAAGTATTATATTTTTGGAAACTTCTACGGTGTCTTCATGGCACTATTGCTCACTTCATGGGGCTCAATAGTAATCATTAGATCAATTTTAGTTTTTTTATATTAAAAGATTTATGGCTGTAAATGCAGGAGGGAGTGGGGGTATGGTGCCTTCAAGGCACCGTAGACTTTCTTATATTTTTATTGGTTAAAGGTTGATTTGGTAATTATATAATTATGTTGATATAAATTATTTTTAAAATAAAAAAATACAACTAGATTATTCAGTTGTACTGAAACGGATTGATGTGATTATATGACTTATGATAAGTTTTGGGGTATCTGTTGACAAACAAGTACAACGGGTACCAATAATTAGAAAAGCTTAAAGTTATTTATAAGATCTTCACTTTGTCTTTGAATACAAAGACTAAACAAGGAGATGCATGCGTGATTTGTAATAGAGTGACTAATATAAATATTTCACGACTAACTAAAGGGAGAGCTTGAAACTATTAGTATGTGATGATAACAAGTTAAACTATAATTAGACTTATAATGTAGTCTGCAAAAAGTTGTTCCATAATATACAAATGTGAAGTTTTTTACATTTGATTTGTTTTGGAACGTGAATATACTCACCCCATCTATTTACAAGTTCACCCCAATTAATAAAAAATGTCAAAATTACCCCCAAATACTGAGCCCCCCAAATACATCATTTTCTCAAACCCTTCACCACCACTCCAACTTTGCCATTAGCGTCGCCCATCACACCGTCGCCGCCACCGTCGAACAGGAAGAAGAAAAAATGGTGATGGGTGGTGAAAGGTAAGTGACGGATTTGGGCGGCAAAGGGTAAGAAACATATGCAAAATAGGGGTGTTCATTTATGATCAACATTGTTCAAAAAAATAAAATTCGAACAACCCTTTTTTAGCCTAATAGGGACATTCATATCAATTTTTTGAACATATATACTGTGTACAGATCAGTTTTTTAAATATGTATTTTGTATTTGATCGATTTTTGATGTATTTGTATTCAAAAATCTGATTCGAACGATATTTTTCAAGGCATTTTTCTTATTCAATGGCACGGCTGCCATGGCGACAGCGACAGTGTATTTTTGTGCGCATGGTATTTTTATATTCTTCAATAGCCGTCGACCATGGCGGTGATGGGCGGCGTCTGGAGTGGTGGTGGAGAGTTGAAGGAGATGAAGTATTTGGGGGTAATATTCATATTTTTGTGATAACATTTTTTAGTGAGGTGAACTAATAAATAAACAGGTTGCGTATATCCGCTCCATTTATTTTAAATTTGCTTATATTGACCAATAATCGTGACTTGAGTATTTTAAGTTATTATATTACATTAATAAATTAATAATATTACACTTACATTGAGTGAATTACACCATGTATTTCAATTCGCTCCGTGCAACGCACGAGTTAAGTACTAGTTGTTCATAAAAAATTATATAATATAATTTTTTTCTAATAAGCACATAACTTATTGCAATTCCCATTTTATTCTTCTTTTAGAATACACTCATTTTTATATTGTAATATATTAATTTACAGTTTTACAAAAATATTATTTTTATACATACGGAAAATTTCATTCATTAATATAATTATTTTGTTATCATTATTATATTTTTCTTAATTTTTATTTTTATTATTTAGGATTTTTATTATTATTAATTTATTTGTTACTATTTTATATTTATATTATTTTTATATCTTAATTATGTATTAATAAATTAATCTTAAAGTTCAATTATTTTAATCAACTAATTTATCAAATAATAATTTAAATTCAAATATCTCAATTGTTTATTTTATGGATATTAAAAAATATGATTGGTGCTAATATTATAAGTATCAAATTACCATAATAAAAGTAGTAATATTTTACTTTTAATGAAAAGTAAAAAAGTAAAAAAAAATCAATGATTTTCTTTAAAAAATATAAATATGATATATATAGAATGGAACATGAAAATTTCAAAATTTTGACAGATAAAACGTGATGGAGAGAATGGTTTTTTACAAATTGTAATATGAGCATCCATTCATCTCCTAAAGCATACAAACACTTGTATATTTTAGCTAAGAGAGAGATAGAAAAAAAAATCTTAGGCTATGTTAAACCTTGTTTGTATAAATCTTTTTAAAGAGGAATTATCGTGAGAGAGTATACCATGGACCCAAGTGCACCATGTAATTTAATTTATCATCGCATCTAACTGATATGTATCATTACATATAATTGGTACATATAATCACATAGAACTGATACATATCATCACAAGTAATTGGAATTCTAAATCTAAAATTTAAAAAATAAACTTAAAATAAAAAATTAAACCCTAAAAATGAAAAATTAATCCTTAAAATGAAAAACTAAACCCTGAAATTGAATATTAAATTCTAAATTCTAAATTTCTATCATATATTATCACATATAACTGACACATATCATCATATATACTTAACACATAGCATCAGATGTAACTCGTAAAATGATAGATTTTTGTCGGGACCATAAAATGGAAAATTAAATAAAAAATAAAAAACTAAACCTTAAAATGAAATATTAAACCCTAAAAAATGTATAACTAAACTCTAAAATGGAAAAGTGAACCCTAAACTCTAAATTCTTGTCACATATCATCACATATAACTATCATATATCATCACGTATAACTGTCATATATCATCACGTATAATTATCATATATTATCACGTAAAACAGGGTGCACCTAATAAATTGTCAATTGTCGTAGTTAGTGTTGTTATATTATTTCTTGATATAATTAAAATTATTTACGAGAGAATTTATAATCATTAGTTTTATATTATTAATTAGAATTGATTAGGTTAATAACATATTATTGCGTTACAAGTAAGTTTGAGATTAAGGGGTGTTCCCATTATGTAATTTGAATGAACTTCAAAATCTATTGATATAAATAAGAATTTTGTAGAATTTTATATTATGAAAGCATATAAGTTTTGAAAGATTTTAACATCGTGGAGTTTGAATGAACTTCAAATTCTATTAATATAAATAAGAATTTTGGAATTTTATATTATGAAATTATATCAATTTTGAAAATTTTAGTGGAATATGTTGAATGCCCATATATAATTACTGGAATGTTATCATAGCATCATTATCGTAAAGAAAAATAAAAAACAAACAAATAAACAAAGGAAGTAATAATAGAGGCTGGCGCTCTAGAGCATTTTCAATGGTTTACTGTCAATTTTTAAATATGTGGCAAGAAGGAAATAATATCGATAAACTCATTTATAATGAAATATGAATTGTTAATTATGTCTAACATCCTTTCTATATCTAAGTAGAGAGTAATATCTTTAATGCCATGTCACATTAAAATTGAGCAATACATAAGCCATTAAAAATGCTCTCATACTATTCTCTTCTAATCGACTCTTATTAGTCGCTTGTTAAAAAAATTTAATCGGGCTAGTGATATAGATCCAGAAAAGTTATTGTTCATAAAAGTTATATAATATAATTTTTTTCTAATAAACTCATAACTTATTGCAAAAATTCCCATTCTATTCTTCTTTTAGAATACACTCATTTTTATATTGTAATATATTAATTTACAGTTTTACAAAAATATTATTTTTATGCATACAGAAAATCATATTCATTAATATAATTATTTTGTTACCATTATTATATTTTTCTTAATTTTTATTTTTATTATTTAGGATTATTATTATTAATTTATTTGTTACTATTTTATATATTATATTTATATTATTTTTATATCTTAATTATGTATTAATAAATTTATCAAATAATAATTTAAATTCAAATACCAGTTACCTATCATCATCCATTACTTCTAAGATTACTCAACCAATCTTTCAATCTCAAACATTTCATTATTAAAATAACCTCACCGGATGTTTTGTAAAAGTGTAAGAATCGAAATATAATATATTCAATATTTGTTTATTTTGTTTCAGATGAAAATATATAATGATTGCTATATTTGAGTTCTCATAGGAGTCAGATAAAGACATGAATATATTAATAAATTTTAGCAAAAGAGTAGGCAGCATTAAAAGTAAAACAAGCAAACTTAATCTCAATTTTCAAATTAAAGAGAGAGAGAAAAGAATTTGCACTCTTTGAAAATTTAAAATAAACGACCACTTGAGTTAAACGATAAGATTTCAACCAAAAAAGGGCGAAAAATAAAATAAAAGAAGGTATTATTAAGCTTTAAATACAGTTGTCAATCAGTTGCAAATTCCATTAACGAGGTAGCAAGACTTGTTTAGAATCAAAGCCTCGTGAGAAGCTTACTAAATTAGCGATGAATAGTTAACTTACACAACAATTCCAAAACCATCATTAATTGGGCTGCGAAAAAAACTTGTGGCTATAATTGCCCACCGATGCTCCAGGCCCACTAAATCCTATTCTTAAGTCCATAAAGTGGGCTTGTGGGCAGTAATTGGTTACATTCACAAGTTAATGGGGGGCCTTTATATCTAGCTTTACAAAACTCACAAGTAAGTTCAACTTTAATAAGTCCATAATCTTATTTCAAGCTTTTGTCCTTTTATGGAAAGAGCAGGAACCTGATACTCATAAAAATGATTTCTCCGTTTGGAAATCTGTAGGCTGTGGAAAAAAGCAGATTAAATGAAGCTCATAAGTCATAATACAATGTAGTCTTTCTTGGTCACATTACATGTGGCAAACACTTCTTTAAGGATAATAAGTGATGCTTGTTAACGACATTTTTAACTTTTAGCGGGGCTTAATTTTTATTGTTTAATTAGAAACTTAATGTTTTTAGTTATTAATTATATTCTTTTTTGTTTGTTTGCTGTTTAAGTAGAATATATATGGAAGTATACCTAATCAATACTTGTTAAGTTCGTGTATTGAGTGAAACTAATAACTAATCACATGTCCAAATCAACAATGCCAAAGTGCAATTTTATTAAAACAGTACTTTACTGCACAGTCTAGTGATAATATTTGGAAAGTTAAAAAAAAATACACAATTCGAAATACAAAAGTTTTATGTACAAATTTTCTAAACAGTACAAAAGTGCAATTTTGTGACAATGCACTACTACATAAAGGGTATTTACGGACAAGTTCTTGCATCGGTTATTAACAAACTAATGGTTTCTACATCTCTCAAAGGATTCAATTTCTACTTATGTGATGCGATAAAAAAGATTGATGTCTTTGGATTTTAGAAGGTACTGATTTTAAATGCGAAGTTAGCGACCTGATCCACCTTCGATATACGCACAACGACCTGATAGATTTTCAAGGAACTCCTGGCGACTTGATAGTTCCTGCAAACAAAATTTAAGCAAAGGCGGTTGACGGCCCCGACGTAGGCGTTACGATTCTTAAGTTAGAGAGTGTTTGATAGAGATGTTAGAGCTCCAAAAGTGATATATGAGAGCTCAAAAATATAGAATGTGAAATCAACTTAAAGATAAAAGAATGAGACTTGAGTCCTCTTTATATAGATAAGAGAAGTGTCCTCAATTTAGGGTTTCCCTTTCTTACCATAACTATAATGCCTAATGACCGACTTAAAATTAAGGTTCCTCATGTGTGCTAAGTTCCCATAAATAATAGAACTCTCGATTAATTACAAAAATAGCTATGAGTCGATAAACCTGTCCATAGATTTAGTTCGCCGGTAGCTTGCATTTAGCCCAAGAGAGCCCCAAAACCATGAGGCCCAACTCTCAACGTCGAAATACCACTCAGCGCCGAGCTGATATATTAATACTTATATCATAAGAGCTCGCCACCCCGTTTAAAAGCTTGCCAATCTTATACGTTAGGTTGCTACCCTTCAAAACAGTTCGCCAAACTCCAAGAAGAAATACACCTTCTAAAAAATAAGATTGTTTACCAAAATTCACATAAATACCTACACGTTGCCGATGTGAATATTTAATTTCGTATCATTATGTTTGATTTTATCATGATTAAAACTTAAAAAGATCGATATTAAAGTAGGGTCCTACAACTGATATTAAATTGATCTTTTATAATAATATTGATGGATAAAAAATAAAATTGAAATATGATGTCATCCCAACTACTAGAATCCAATAATGTCCATATATGTTGCAAACATACAGTACGAAAGAAATCAACTACTTAGAATTTCTTAATCATTTCCATAATTTAGTGCCGTTCTTTCTTTTTTTCTTTTTTCCTCATTTTCTTTCCATCACATGCCACCGAGGACAAAAAGTACCAGATCTCACACGCTAGTTCATTGCAAATCAGGATTAACCTTTATTAATTATGTACTAATAAAACTTCATTTTTCCTAGAATAGAATCCTTCCATGAAACTTTTGTAGAAACTGTCACACTTAGTCCAGTTGTGTAAAATAAGAGAGATTTAACGTTATCTGGTGGTGAATTGATAATTTTTAATCAGGACCATGTTAGGAATCAGTCAATCCAACACTTGATTAATTCTTAATAGCTTTAAGTGTAGACAAGAGATCATAATTCAGTACAAGTGATTTTGTCCCTTCTTGTCTTTCCTTGAAAGACATTTGAGTGGCTAACAAGTGCTTAAACCTACTCTTTCAATTAATTCATGCAATTTGTCCTCTTCCTCGAAGATTCTTTTTTTCTTTAAAAATAAACACACACATAATTACCCCTCGTCATAGCCACAAATTAATTTACATGCTAAAATTTTAATAGCCATGATTACTTTAAAATCCTATAAATGATTTTTTTTTTGGGTGCTTGAGTGTAAATAATTATAGAATCGAGACAGAGCTGAAGTGTAAATAACTGTCCTTTCAATTATTTGTACTCTGTTTTCTTCGTTTTTTAACTAGCTACAAACTTTGAATAACATGATGTGCCAATATTAAATTAAAAAAATAATAGCAAAAAAATAAATAATTGACTGGCCTCCGTCATGGATGGACAACTGATAATATTGGCTCGTGAAACTTGAAATACTGTATATCCAAACTCTCGTTCATGGCGAGACAAAAATAATATAGTAAAATTATAATTTGGGGGATATTTTAGGGAGTTCGCGTAAAATTATAACTAGAGTTTTTTTATTATAAATAGTCTGGTTGTAAAATTGTAACTTTATTACAAAAATTATTATAGTACAAACTCTAGAGTTGGCAGTGCCCCCAAACGTAGTCTGAATCTCTCTCTAACGAATTGGGTAAACAATTTCTTCTGTTATTTTTATTACTTCTCTTTTTCATCATATTACTTCTAATCCATGGTTCTGAAAATCGGACCAGACCGGCCGGTTAGACCGGTTGAATCGGGAACCAGTCACCACACCGGTCCGATTTTCATGTGCAAACCGGTAGACTCAAGAACCGGTCAAATCGGTCATGAACCGGTTGGACCGGTGAACCTGTGACAGGTTCAACCGTTTTTTTATTATTTAATTTTTTGCTTTCTAATTTCTATATTAAATAAAAATTGATAGGGTCTTATTTTTTTTTTTATTTGGAGTACAAGTAAATACAAATTATGATGGTTAATCTTATTTCATTTTGAAGTTGTTGGACTTGGAGTGATGATATTAGAATTGAACTATTTTATTTGATTTTTTTTCATTATATTTAATTCAACTACATTTTTATATGTTGTATTATGGTTGATGAATTCATATTTATTCATATGGACTCTTTGAATTAAATTTTAAAATATTTTATAATCATATATATTTATTAATCTAATTTATTCTATTTATTTATAACATATTTAATAGTGGTATACATACATACATACATACATACACATATATATATAAAATCGGTTCGACCACGGTTGAACCTATGAACCACTGAACCTGTAACTTTACCGGTTCGATGACCGATCCGATTTTCAGAACAATGTTCTATCCTAACAACTGGTATCAGAACGAGGTTCGGTGGGAGTATGATGGTTCACGGTAAATCGCCAATTGAGAAGTTTGACGGAACAGATTACGGGTTCTAGAAGATGCAGATCGAGGATTAACTATACGGTAAAGATCTATATCAGCCCCTGGGTAAGAAACCAGAGGCCATGAAAGAGGGCGAATGGAAATTGTTGGACAGAAAGGCGATGAGCGTGGTGCGATTGTCGCTGTCCAGAAACGTTGCTCTCCATACAACCGAGGCGAAAACTACGGAAGAAATGTTAGAAACATTATCTGAGATGTACGAGAAGCCATCGGCAGCGAACAAGGTTCATCTAATGCGACGTCGTTTCAACCTAAAGATGTCAGAGAGTACTGCGGTCGCCGATCATCTCAACGAGTTCAACATGATACAAGCCCAATTGAATTCAGTTGATATTGATTTTGATGATGAGGACCAAGTCCTAATTTTACTGTCCTCTTTACCAAAAAGCTGGAGCGGAACGGTTACCGCTGTTAAAGTTTCAGCTGGGAGGAGAAGATGAAGTTTGGCGGAGTTAGAGATCTAATTATTAGTGAAGAAATTTACATAAGAGAATCGGGCATAACTTCAGGGTCAACTTTGAGTACAGAGAATAGGGGATGATCATAATCAAAGGGTAAATTTAATCGAGGTAGATCAAAGTCAAGGGGCAGAAGCAAGTCAAGAAAGGATAAAAGTGATATCCAGTGTTGGAATTGTGACGAGTTAGTTCACTACCAGAACCAGTGTAAAACACCATTGAAGAAGAAGGAACATAACAACAAAAGATATTGCAGAAGCACTTATTTTTACTACTGCAGAATAGACTTTTAACGGCGATTATTTTAAGGAATTAATGGCGGTTTTTGAACCGCCATAGCAAGAGGGGGTGTTGTGGATTACGGCGGTTCCTGAATTGCCTTAGAAAGTGATACTTTTAACGGCTGTTCTTGAAAGTACCTTCTAAAAAGTAAATCTATTTTCCAGAATGAATATGAAAAAATACCTTCTAGAAAGTAGTAAATCTTTTTTAAAAAAATTACAAATGAAAGTCCAGACACTACTGCAGAAATCACAAACTAAATTAAAAATATAACAAGCCCAAAAGCTAACATCCTCCAAATAAACAGAGGGATCCCGTTTGGATAACTTAAACTTTAGGTCACTTTCTCTTTTCACCAATCCTCAAATCCAAAATTCAATATCAAAACAGTTAGTTCAAGCCCCAAATTGAGATAATTACATATTTCTACTTACCCTAAAATTAAAAACCCAATCACATCCTTGTCTAAATTTCTTTTTTCCTAAGGACCATCAAATTCTGTGTCTGTTATTCTTCTCAGCAGCAATTGTGAGTAGTCTTTAGACACCTTGAGTCCAAATATCATATTTTCTTTGATTCTTGCATTCGATTTCGACAATACCACGTGCAATGGTCTTCAACACGAAATACCTCTAGTGATTACCGCCTTCGAGTAGGTGGCGGTCTAGCCATGCCGGAATATCCTTCATCACACTCAACACTACATCTGAAAAAAAATTTAAAAAATAGTGAAAAAGATATTCATATCAAAACTTTTGATTTTTTCTTTCTTTACATGTAACTTTCTCAAATCCCCAAATAGAAGGTTAAGACCCACCACCATCTCAATTTTGTTCTCATCATGAGATAAAAGACATAAACCAAAATAAAAATAAGACTCACTCTTTTTCTTTTTCGTCACGGTCCCAGCGACGTGTCGACTCTTCATTTTCAGCATCACCTGGGGATGCAAAAGCAATTCCTGACTAAGTGATAAAAGAATTGTATACACAATGTTAAGAACACAGAAACAAAAAAAGGATAATGAAACCCACCCTAACTGAAATTCATCAAAATCAATTCATCAATCTATAACTAATAAAGCACCAATATATTCCCGTTAAATTCCTCTCAAAAACTTAATTTAATCTCCAAAATTCGCCCAAATCAAGAAAATTGATCACAAATTTTAAATATAAAAAACCTATGAACTTGTGAATTTAGTCATAACTTTGGTACCCTCGGAGACAGCGTGTTTGTCCAGTTCGCCCGGCAAGACGAGCCTCACAAAGGTCTGGATCTCGCGCGACGTGGTTGTCGGCTTCTTATTGTATCACGCCAGCCACGACGACTCCATCGCCAGCTTCTCGAATATATCGTTTGTGAAACTGTTCATAATCCCCATGGCTTTGCTCGAGATCCCGATGTCCGGATGAACCTGTTTCAGGACCTTAAAAAGGTACATCTTGTACATCTCGCTGTTTTTCTTCACCTTATTCTTTTTCTTTCTGCCTTCAGCAGCGCCACCTTCCTTTTTGATCTTCTTCTCCGCCTTCAGCGGTTTTTTATCGGCTGTGAACGATTTCTCCTCCGCCGTCTTTTTCTCTGCCTTCGGCGCCATTGATGAGATCTGTAGATGAATTTAAGCTTTGAATTCGGATAAATGAGTAATTAGCGAAGCTGATTGAAATTTGGTGAAAAATTTGTGGGTGAGGGCTTTTTTAATCAGATTTACGCAGAAAGAAAAGGGGGCTATTTTCTTGGATTGGGTTTGTTCTTATTGGTTGTTTTTGGTTATACTTGGATTGCTGATTGCTGAGTTGTCTATGTTCTGTGCCGTTAGATTAGAATTAGTCTACACGTGAAACGTTAGATCCGTATTACTTGGGCTCTTATTTAGTTGGGCTTGTTTCTTGGACTTGTACTTATATATTTCACGGCGGTTCATTAAAAATCGACGTGAAAACTAACACATTTTACGTCGATTCACTAACAACCGTCGTAAAATATGTTAGTTTTCACGTTGGTTTTTAATGAACCGCCGTAAAATAACCTTTTTACGTCGGTTCACTAACAAATGCTGTAAAATACTCGTTAAGTCACAGCGGTTCCTTAAGAACCGACGTTAATTAGTAAGATTCTACGGCGGTTTTAAGAGAACCGCCGTTAAATGATGGAYTTAACATCAGTTTTCTGGAATACCGCCGTAAAAATATATTTAATGGCAGTTTTGCTGGAACCGCCGTGGAATTTTATTTCTGTAGTAGTGTTTGAGTGTTGATCCAAACTTTTGTGCACCCCTTTTTAAGATATTTAATTTTAAACACGCAAGCTTGCTCGCAAGAGTACGAGAAACTTGTAGGGTGGTGAGTTGACTCAAGTCGATTCTCTTGAGGACAACTGTTCGGTATCTTGGATGTTTTTCTCAATCACAATTAAACAGATAACACATACAATTGGGGTTTTTTGTAGATTTTGATTTAATCATTAAAAACTGAAACAATATTAAATTAAAACTAATTAAACTAATTATCTTAAACTAGATTACCGACTAAGAACAATAATTAGACTACTTAAACCTAAGAACTAAAAAATAATTAAACTAGCAATAAAACACAGTAATGATTTAAACCTAATCGATCCTTGTGAATAACAACAACGAATCTAAGAACATGAATATAAGAAACTACCATGAAGCAATTGTATCATAAGAATCTAAAAACGGAAAATTAAGCATAAATTAAATTGCATAAATAACTAGATGAATCCAACCATCCAAAGTATAAAGCATAAAATAAATTGAGAACTAATGATATAGCCCTAAGATTAACTAAGAATTTAACTAAGAAAGCAATTAAGAGTTTAGAAGACTTATTGAAACTAGTAAAAGAGATTAAAATCTCCAGCGAGTCCGAAGTTGGAACAGAGATCTTGATTTGAAGTGAATCTTGAACATACGGAACTTGAATCTTCAATCTCGATCTCTAACTACGTGATGGAGTGTGTAAATGCGTTGTTTCTGTGCTCTCTAACCCTAGGTAGTCGTGTCTCTGGTTAAAATCCGAAATATGAAGAGTATTTATAGATATAGCATATCTTGGCGCACAAGAAAACCTAAAAATGCATTTTTGGGCAGTCACATCGACTTTGCATCGACCGAAGCGAAAAGTGGCTTGGCGTCAACGCTGCCTGTGCGCTCGTGACTGGACGGGGGCGTCGACTGACGCGGTCATATATCGACGCAACAACAAGTTACGTCGACTTGGGCATCGACCGATGCACTCTTGGATCGACGCTCCAGAGAGTTACATCGGCTTAGTGCCGACATAGTGTCGACTGTTGTGGGTCAGTTTCGCGTCAACGTAACATCGACGCTCGCGTCGATCGATGCTACTGAGAGTACGTCTCATTTTCTCGATCTTTCTGCTACTCGTTCACCGGAAAGCTCGTTCTCCACTCTTGAACATCGAAATTCTTCTATGTACGCGCTGAACTCTTCCGGTTACCTAGCTGTAAGGTTAAAAACCAACAAATAATCACCTATTCTCATCAATTACGATCAAAATACGGTGAAATAAGATGGGAATATAAAAGTACAGAATTAAGCTTAAATCATCCAACTTATACCAAAAAAATATAGAAAAAGGAACTAAAATACTAATAAAAATAAGGACAAATCTGCGTTAATCAAGTGTGGTAGTCCATTAGAATCGTGGGTTTTGGATTTAGGTGCATCTTTTCATTCTTACAGTAGCGCTGAGGTCATGGAACAATATACTTCTGGCAATTTTGGGGGAAGTTTACCTTGCTGATGATGAGCCTCTGAAAATTGTGGGAAGGGAGATGTTCGAATCAATACTCCAAATGGTTCTGTATTGCAGTTGCATAATGTGAGACACATTTACGGTTTGAGGAGAAATCTACTTTCAGTAGGGCAGCTGGATGGCGAAGGTCATGTTGTGACCTTTGGCTGTAGTAACTGGAAATAACCAGAGGAGCCATGGTGATGGCTCGAGGAAATAAGGAGGGTACGTTGTATATGACAACCAGTACCAAAGACTGGATTGCTATTGCAAGAAAAAATAATGATGCTGATTTAAGACATTGTCGACTTGGCCACATGAGTGAGAAGGGGATGAAAGAACTATGTTCGAAGGGTAAGCTATCCAGCCTCAAGACAATTGTTGTCGGTTTGTGTGAGGATTATGTCTTCGGTAAACAGAAAAGAGTGAGTTTTTCGAAGGGTGGCAGAACTTTAAAGAAACAGAAGTTGGAGTTGGTACATAGTGGCTTCGGTAAACAGAAAAGAGTGAGCTATCCATACTACATGACTTTCATTGATGATTTAACAAGAAAGGTATGAGTTTACTTTCTGAAAAATAAATCTGATGCATTACTTTTAGAAAGTGGGAAGCCCTTGTAGAAAATGAAATAGGTTTGAAAGTAAAGTGCTTAAGATCTGACTATGGTGGAGAGTAATAGGCTTAGAGAATTCAAAGCTTATTGTGCTACAAATGGAATTCGCATGGAAAAGACCCTGAGAGGAACCCCTCAGCAGAACGGAGTGGCAGAACGAATCTGAATAAGCGTGCCAGATGTATGCGGTTGAAGTCAGGTTTACCGAAGATGTTTTGGGCAGATGCAGTTAACACAGCTGCATTCCAGGTTAACAGAGGACCATCAGCTCCTTTGGAGAATGGCATACCGGAGGAGGCTTGGAGTGGTAAGGAGGTAAACCTAACTTATCTGCGAATATATGGTTGTGTTGCTTACTTTCATATAGATGCTGCAGCTAGAAGTAAGTTGGATGCTAAATCTATTAAATGTACATTTATTGGATATGGTAGTAATGAATTCGGTTACAGATTCTGGGATGAATAGAATCAAAAAATAATCCGCAGTCGAGATGTCATATTTAATGAACAGGTTTTGTACAAGGATATGATGGGTACACCAGATGCTGAAAGTGCAGGTACTCAGGTTGTAGAGTTAGATATTTCTAACTCAAGTGGGAGCAAAGTAGTTGAGAATGACCAGGAGGTTTTTGAGGCTGAGCCGAGAACACCACTAGTTCTGTTACGAAGGTCTACAAAAGTGCGAGGATCACCAGATAAGTTCACACCATCAAATTACTACTTGTTGTTTACTGATGGTGGTGAAACTCAATGTTACGCAGAGTTTGCACATGGTAAGACCAGAAGCAAATGGAGGTTTTCCATGGATGAAGAGATGGACTTCTTGATGTCCAATAACACTTGGGATCTTGTTGAGCTCCCAAAAGGAAAGAAGGCGCTGCATAATAAGTGGGTCTACAGAATTAAAGATGAGGTTGATGGGAGCAAGCATTACAAGGCAAGGCTGGCTGTGAAAGGATCTCAGCAGAAATACGGTATTTATTATACAAATGTTTTTACTCCTGTTGTGAAACTATCAACTATTCGAGTGGTTTTGAGTATGGTTGCTGCACAAAACTTACTGTTTGAGCAGATGGATGTAAAAATAGTATGTCTCTTTGGTGATTTGGAGGAAGACATATATATGAACCAACCAGAGAGATACTTGTCGGGAGGTAATGGAGACCTAGTGTGTAAACTGACGAAGAGCTTGTATGGTTTGAAACAGGCTCCGAGACAGTGGTACAAGAAGTTTAATAAATTCATGCTTGATATTGACTTCATCAGATGCAATGCTGACTATTATTGCTACTTCAAGAGGTTTGATGATATTTATATCATATTATTGCTATATGTTGATGACATGTTGACAGTAGGTTCTTGTGCTCGAGAAATGGATAGATAAACAATTGTCAGAACAATTTACTATGAAAGACCTTGGAGAAGCCAAGCAGATTTTGGGTATGCGGATTACTCAAGACTTGGTGGCACGAAAATTGTATCTTTCTCAGGCGGAGTACATCGAGAAGGTGTTGAAAAGATTCAACATGGAGAATGCCAAGTCAGTGAGTATCCCGCTAGGTAGTCATTTCAAACTATCTAGCAAAGAGTCTCATAGAAGTGATGAAGAGCGTGCCCATATGCAGAGGGTTCCCTACGCTTCAGCGATTGGTAACATCATGTACACAATGGTGTGCATGAGACCAAATAATGCTCATGTGGTGGGAGTAGTTAGTCGTTTTATGAGCAATCCAGGTAGACAACAGCGGAAGCAGTGAAGTGGATCCTTAGGTACTTGAGAGGCACCAAAGAGAGAGTCCTATGTTATGAGGGCAAAGGCGTTAAGCTTGCAGGATACGCTGATGCAGATTTAGAATCGAGTGACCTTCATAGAAGGAGAAGTACTATCGGGTATGTATTTACTTTGGGTGGTACAACGATATCTTGGGCTTCTAAGTTGAAGAAGGTTGTGGCTCTATCTACCGCAGAAGCAGAGTATGTACTAGTGACAGAGTCTGGTAAAGAGATGGTATGGTTACAAAATTTCTTGGGTGAGTTGGGGAAAGAGTAGAAAAATAGTATCCTCTACAGTGATAGTTAGAGTGCTATTTTCTTGGTTAAGAATCCAGCATTTCATTCAAGAACAACATATTGAGTTGAAGTATCACTACATATGTTATCTCTTAGAGGAGAATATCTTGCAGCTAGTGAAGATTCGTGGAATTGACAATCCTGTCGATATGTTGACTAAGGTTGTGACCTTAGAGAAGTTGAAGCTATGCATGGCTTCAACTGGACTTGGAACTTGAGAGGAAGGTTTGACGCTGCTGAAGTTATAAGTTACGTTGAGAAGATATAAATATGGTTACATTCGAGATCAGTTTCCAGGTGGGAGATTGTTGGGTTGTGTAACCTGAAGTACTTTACATCCAAGCCCTCGTCCACGACGATCCAAAAATATTATAGTAAAATTATAATCTGGGGGGTGTTTTAGGGAGTTCGCATAAAATTATAACTAGGGTTTTCGTGCTATAAATAGTTTGATTGTGTAATTTAACTTCATATCAAAAAATATTATAGTACAAACTCCTGGTTTGACAGCGCCCCCAAACGTAGTAAAAATCTCTCTCTGACGAATTGGGTAAATAATTTCTTGTGTCGTTTTTATTATTTCTCTCTCTCTTTTTTTTTTTTTTTATCATATTACTTCTCATTCTAACAAATAAAACAGTGAAATAAACTTCCTCTTGAAGATCACGGCGCGTGGATTTGAATTATGAGGGTGACAATAATTAATTGATCAATTGGTGAAATATCATTTATATAAGCATAATCGTACGTATGTAAACTGGTTTTAAAAAAATAAAAATAAAAATATAAAGAAAACCGATTTTTGTCTTTTTTAAAAGAAAAAAACTATGAATTTATTCTAATAACAATTTAGCTTCCTATTCAAAATTAAATTATCAATTACTTTTCCTAAAAGAATATATACGCTGTGCAGTAATAGTGGTTCATTGCACTTAATTATTTTATTCTTGTAAGAAACAAAGAGTAAAATTCAACAAGGGAAAATATCTAATTTAGTCAGCATTTTCTATAAATAGCTAATCGTTTTGTCTCCGTGTCTTTCATTCACACTAACTTGTCTAATCCACGCCTAGTGAAGTGAAAGAAATTCGGTCTACTGTATGCTTTTCAATGTTTTGGAGTCAAACCTTTTGCTTTCTTTGGTAATAGTCGTACAATCCCTTTTTAATGATTTATTAATATATGGTGGTAATTATTTTAGTGGAACATATTTATATATTAAGACTTTGTTTTGAGCATCTGTTTTTTAGCAAAGTTAATGGTAAAAAAAATATCAATACACATGTGATATATCAAAAATTCTTTTAGCTACTACACACGTAAAATAACTATTAATCCTTTAAGTTAATTATTTATATTTACATTTTTGCCCACCCAACCAACTCTCTCTCTCTCTCTTCTTATTTTCCACAACCAAAGTCGGGATTTAAAAATATAAAAACGAACTTGTCCCTTTCATTTTCTTCCCAAAAAGTTTTGGTGCCCATTTGATTCTTTCACCTTCTATCATTTTGTTTGATTAGAGAATATTGAGAAATTTTTTTTTGAAAGATAATTTTTTTTTGGTGAGATTGTAATTAAATATAATTTTTTATTTTTTAATAAATGATTGAATATAAAATTATTTGGTAAGATTTTTTTAAATGGGCCGAGAGGGAAATATTTGTGTGCGAGAAGTTAGGAATAAAATAGAGAGAAATGAAAGAATATTTTTTGGAAAAAAGAGAGTTGTATTTTTGTTAGTGAAGAAAAAATTATGGACAATCAACATTCATTTGTTTGACTTTTTGGGAAAAACTTGTTCTTTTTTAAGTTATACAATCACCACCTTAGGGATTTCAAAAAAATAATATAAAAAAACTGTTGAGACCGCAAATGGAAGGGATTCCACAAACTTACGGGATTCCCGCCCAAAAATGGATGCTACTATCGTCGTGACGGAAAATTCGACCTCTGCCTCCATCTCCACTGTGATCCCTCCGCCACCGTGATTCCACCTTCCTACGCCGCCACTGTAAATTCCTAGTATGTTGATAGTGATTAGGGCTTGTTATTGTATTTCTAGAACTTATTAATTTTAGGATTTGAGGTTGATTAACTTTTGATTGAGATCCTGGTATGCTGATAGTGGATTAATATTGCTTATTATTATTATTATTATTATTATTATTATTATTATATTGATTTTAGTAAATGTGTGGGTTTCCTGACTTGTGGTTGATTTACTTAAGTTCCCGATGTGATAGTGGATTTTGTGTTGTTATTATATTTTGGGAATTGATAAATTTCTTAATTTCAATTAAATATCTGAATATCTTGTGTTGTGTTCTGAAGCTGTTCCTGGTATTGGTGTTTGCCAAATATCAGAAACTATTGAATATCAGGAACTAACTAATACCATGAATTGACCAAACAAGCAAACATACAATTTTTTTTTTCTTTTTCACATGTTTTATACACTTATGTTTACATGCTTTTTTTTTTTGAAATATTTAAGATTGTGTTGTAGTGGAAGAGAAAGAGACAAAGGGGTCCATATATTTGTATGTGAAGACGGTGGTTATAGAACCGATCAAGGAATAGTTGGCGGATGAGGCACGTCATGAGATGATTCAACAGCTCGAGCGGTGTTGTTTTGAACGATATTTTCTCTACAAGCAGAAAGGTCTATATACCGATTCTGACATAAATGATTTGTTAGGGCAACATGTTATGAAGCCTGATTCACGATCTAACAATCTTAAGTTCCGAGTGAGTGAGCAATTCACTAGGTTTTTGAAGATAGAGTATGCCTTTGTGACTAGTTTGAAGTTCGGACATACGGGTTTTGATTGAATGTGAAGCGCGATCCGAGGGGGGATATATATGAGACATATACACAATAAGTTGAGGGTCGTACAATATATCATACCATCTATGATCACTTTTATCGTGTGAGTATGCGATTTCATTAATCAAGTGAAGTTTGCGAAGATCTTATTTGTGTATGGCTTCTTATTTGGGTT
The DNA here is from genome assembly GCA_014905375.1 of Phtheirospermum japonicum. Classification (NCBI taxonomy): domain Eukaryota; kingdom Viridiplantae; phylum Streptophyta; class Magnoliopsida; order Lamiales; family Orobanchaceae; genus Phtheirospermum; species Phtheirospermum japonicum. The sequence continues at coordinate 1,084,570 of BMAC01000599.1, read as the reverse complement.
GAGACCCATGAAGGCCATAGATAAATGGGCTTGGGGATGATTGAGGATGTTTATAGATAGGAGAATTTTTTGTTGGGTACAAACACTTTCTAGATCTTTATAAATCACTTGTTACTGTAGAGTCACTAAGATAATGTGATGGATCGTTAAAGTACAACTTTTTGTGGGTTCTCATTGGCCTTTATGGTACATTTTTAATTTACAATTTGCAATTAAATTCTATATTAATGTTATAATTCTCAAAATAAAAGTGAAAAAAAATAGTAAAGTCAGTATAATATATATACAAAAACTATATTTTATTCAAGTCATTTTATTTGATAAATCTAAAATTGAAAAAATAAAATATTAATAACTTTAAATAACTATTAAATAATTTTTATAAATAAAAAATAATCAAAATATTCTAAATTTGGTTAAATTATTATAAAAAGGTTGTTATATATACTCAATAATTATTTAATGCATTTACTCAAAATAAAGTAGAAAACATTGTGAAGAGGGTATAATATATATATATATATATATATATATATATATATATATATATATATATATATACACTTTATTTCAATCATTTTATTTAATAAGCCTAATGAAAAAAGTAAACTACGACTAAATTTAAGTAATTATTAAATTATCTTAGATAAATTTAGAAAACCTCAAAAATATTATAAATTAGTTAAATAATCATAAAAAAGTTGTTAGAGATAATCATTTAATATATTTACTACATTTACTCAATTTTATTGTAGTTTCGAGCGTATAAGGCTATACCTTCTATGGCCTTCACATGCGGGAAGAGGAGTGATGAGTAACTACAATGACAATGGATATTAAAGTTGTTATTCAATTATAATCGTATTGACCTCTAACACTACAAAGAAATCAGGTTATACCGATGGCCAACCCTAACTTGTCAGTGAACCCATCAGTACCGTGTTTACCAATGACACTGTTGATGGGTTTTACTCGTCGGTATTTTCAGCATTGGTAACTCAATGCCGATGGCTACTTATACCCGTCAGTATTTTACCAATGTAATGCCGACGTGTATGACCTATCAGGGCGCCCCTGACCGCCAATTGACCACCGTTGGTATATTTTGATGGACAGGGAGGGACGCGTCGGATAATACCTATGGGTTATCGACCTTGGTGTATGCTGACGAGACACCGATGTCGGTGAATGCTAATTGGGTATACCATGGGTGAATGCTAATAGGTGTTTGGGTGCCGATGGTCTCCAGCCCACCGATAGTTTTACATTTTTTGTTATTTTATTGTACCTGTTCATTTCATACTGGAGGTGTCAAAAATTTGAAATCTAATATGCAACATAAAACTTGAAGGTGCCAAAAACTTAAAATCAAATATGAAACATAAATAACATCCTGAAATGTATACGTTACGATTACATAAAATATCAAATATAAATATTCATAACAAAATATTTCTTAACCTAAAACTACCGCTCTGCTGGAGGATTAGATGGAGGCTGCTGAGGCCGAGACGCTCTCATCGCTGCGGCGACCTCCATCAGCTACTGCTGAAGTATCACCTACATCTCGAGCCATTCATGTGCATGCACCTCGTGAAGCTCTTGGATATGCTTTTGATGGGACCACTCGTTGGCCTCATTCTATGTTTTAACCTGACTCGTCAAAGTCTGCAGCCATGTCTGGAGCTCCGTGAAATGACTATAAAGATGAGAGAAAGCCCTACCACCTTTGGAAGTCTTCGAACCCATAAGAGTCCCAAATAATCTCGTGTTAAAACGTCAACACTTCTTTACCCTGATGAGCTCTAAATAGACCTCATCCTCGTCAACATCATTTGGGTCCTATGACAACTCACCTCTCTCCTCTAGACATCTCTGATACTCCTCTTAGATTATTTTGGTTGATATATAACCTTATTAGTATTAAAAATGAAACACACACACACACACACATACACACACACACACACTTACAGATGTCTGCTTTGATACGGGGTCAGTAAATATGCCGTCAGGTCTGTAGTGCATAGCCAATAAGATCTTGTATGCAGTAGGTTCCCTACCCTTTTCCTCACGCTGTATTCAATATTTAAATTACATTTTAACTTACCATTAATTATTTAGTAATTTACTACTTATAGAAAAATTTACAAACATAAAGATTTACTTACGATCTTATCTGCCTGACCAATTGCCAATCGAGAACCGCCTTTGTACTTTGACATCCCAGTACTAAGCTACTAGGCTCTATCATCCTATTCTTGATCATTTGCTCGGAGATCTTCTTATTCTCTAGATTATCCCACTCTTCTTGCCACCTCGTCTAGATGTCCTCTTCCTACGCACGTAGTCTCCCTCCCCGAAAATCTCCACTTTTGCTTCCACTCGTTGAGGTGGCTGCGCCACAAGTGAGTCATAGTTAGGGGTGAGCAAACTGCAATTTGGCGATCGCACCGAACCACAAAAACCAAAAACAAAAAAAATTGTAAAATTTAAAATCAAAACCAAACCCAACATAATCGAATTTTGAAAATTAAAAATGCACCACAAACCGTAGTATAGAATTGCACCACACTGAATTCATCGGTTCAGTGCAGTTTTGGTTCATAAAATTGCGATTTGGTTCAAAACCGCACCAAACTGCAAAAATCAAAAACTGAAAATATGAAAAAAGGAAAACCAAACCAGAACAGAACACAATCAGTTTTTGGAAATAAAAATCATACTGCAAATCGCACTATAAAAAACCCAACTGCACCACACCAAACTCATTGGTTCGATGCGGTTTTGTAGTTTGGTTTGGTTTTGTTCACCCCTAGTCATAGTGGCATATATCCTTCATGAACTGCTCATAATATGAATTTGGGTCCCAATAACAGTATTTCTAAAAATAAAATAATTTAATTAATTAAAAATTATATTATATAATACAACTAAAAATATGTACATATGTTGCAAATAAATACTGTTAATTCGTAGGACCTATGGTTGTGAAATAAGTATCAATAATATGATGTTGCTTTCGGTGTTAATCACCGGAACTAACATAAAACAGTTTCAAAGTAATAAACAACAGTTTAAGAAAATAGATGTTAAGAACGATGTTAACAACATCGAAACTAACATCACACAAAGTAAAAAACATGCAGCAGAATAAATAAAAAAAATAGTTTGAACACAGCAATTTAAATTTCATTCGTAAGTAAAGGTACTTATGAACTTGGGTATACAAACCCGAAAAATATATTACTTTTAAATCATTCAAGATCAAATATAAATAAAAAGTAATATATGAAAAATACTAGTATCAACACTTCATACTAAAATACTTGTCGCCTCGGTATGATGATCTTCTTTGTTGGTTACGCAAATCCAAAGATCTCCGTGATTAAGATCGTGGCTTCAAGTCTTGTGGCAAAGCTTATGATGATCTTCTCTGTTGGTTACGCAACTTCGAAGATCTCCTTGATCTGGATCGTTGCCTAAAGTCTTTTACTTGCTCGTGTTCTTCTCGTCTTGTGTTTTCCTCCTTGCTGCGTTCTTCTCGTGAAAGCCGTGTGAAAATTAGTAAAGGACATGATCTTCTCTTAGACTCCTCTTGTCTTAAATAGACAAGAGTCCTATTCTTGATAAAGAAGAAAACTAGTTCTAAACACAATTTGGGAAACAAATCTAGAGTCCTAATTCTATTTTTCTAATATATTTTGATCCTAATAAAGGCAAATAACAAAATAAGGAAATTCCCATAAATAAATTTCTCAACAATCTCCCCCTTTTGCCTTTCTGGACAAAGTAACCTAGACCCGCAATAAAAGTTCAAAGGACTAAAAACTCCCCTAAACTAAATCTCCCCCTAAATAAATACTCATTATTTAAAACAAATAAACCACAAATCAATCAATGGCTTGAACTAGAAGTACGAGTCTACCCTCCTCAGCCACGTCTTCTACATCTTATCCGCCTTTTCTTTCTGAAAGCAAAAGAGCCTCAACAAATGAGTCACGAAGAGCCTGCAAACGGTGTTAGAACTGGTGTTACCATCACCAGAACCAACACAAGAAGCATATTCTGAAAACAACTCCTCAGCTTTAGTAGTCAAAAATTTCGTGGAGACTGGTTCCATGTCTTCAATCTCGACGTCTTGACACGCAGCTTCATCAGAGTCATCAGAATTGGAGCTAGGAGATGAAATCAGAGCAGCTGTAGGTGATATCAGGTTTGGTGACGAAACACCAGAACCAACATCGACTTTTTGGGCAGCTTTAGAACTTTTCTTCTTGGACTTTGGGTGGATTTTTCTTATCATCCAGACGCACTGTCTGTTTCTGGCGAGGAGTAGCTGACTTGGATAACCGTGGCTTTGCTGGATGATTGAGAGTTCGACATCCTTCAAGAGATTGGAAGCAACCACAATACACAAAATCGAGTGCCGTAGGCAGCAAAGTTTGGAGAAAGAAATGTAAAACTCTTAACTTTGCCAATATTGAAAACTCGTATGTAGTAGAAATAAAGAGGAAGGGGAGGAAAAAGATAAAGTGAATAAATAACCCCCTTCCTACTACTTATTTTTTGGCACAAGATTTTTCTTTCCTTAAAAACAAGCTTACTTCTCAAAAAAGACACACGATTTCACTTCCCAAAAACAGGTTACACGAACTCAATGCTTAATTAAATCACTATTTCCCTTTTGAAATTAAAATCACAAATCCCAATTACATATAAAACCGAGATAAAGCTTTATAAACCATCACCATAGTTGAAAAAATGTTTACAAAGTAATTTCTCACTCATCAAATCAACCTCGTATTACCTATCCAATCCTCCGAATTCAACACCACTGAAACACTTGGTTAGCAAGATTCAAAACAAGATTAAGAGAATTCAGGAAAGACACAAGCACAAGCAACAAAACACAAAGCAAAATGGCATCTTCCCAAAGTATGAATGTCCTAATTGATGCCTAAAAATCATGACCTAAAAAGGTTAAAAATACACTTAATGGTTTTAGTGACTTGATCAGTGTTGCTTTTCATGACTGATGACATTATAGCCAACATTACTTTAGGTAAAGTCAATGAAAACAAACCCCTTAACCCAAGTTAATGACTACATCAAAATTTCTCAAAGAGGTAAAATTTAAAGATTGGATCTTTTTAATCCAGGTTTTCTTCATCCTTTTAAAGATTTAAAGAGAAATATCCTTTTTTTAGCAATTGCTGCAGGCACCTCTTATTTTTGGGCCTGTGAGAAAACCAGTTTCTGCGGCAAAGTTTCACAATCACCTAGTTAAAGAGGTTAGTCTTTTTGTCTCCACTTTTATTAAAACACATGATCTTTTTGCACTTTCAACCAGATTCAATGCATTCAGAATATGTATGAAAAAGAAAAAGAAAAATGCATGCAGAATATACAGATGTTGTGACTGATGACAGAAAAGGGCATCACAACATCAAAACCAACATGGGATAGACAATGCACATATCGAGATATCTTCTGAAATGAGAGAAGGTCTCAAAATCTAATGCCTTTGTGAAGATGTCAGCTAGTTGATCGTCTATCCCTACATGCTCAAGACTCACTATCTTCCTCTCAACCAAGTCTCAAATAAAGTGGTACCTTATGTCAATGTGTTTGATTCGAGAGTGCAGGACTGGACTCTTCGAGATATCAATGGCACTGGAATTATCACAAAGCACAGTCAATATTCGACTATGTAGACCGTAGTCCTCTATCATTTGGTTCATCCATAATAACTGTGTACAAGCACTTCTAGCTGCAATATACTTGGCTTTAAGAGCATCCTCTACACGCTTGGGCTCTGTTTTGGCAAGAAACAAAGATTCTCGAATATGAGAACAGTTAGTAGACAAGCAAACAAACCTTACCATCTCTTTAAAGCTTATTTGTCACTTGCTTGTTCTTCTTTCATCGTGATCTCCAATGATTTGTCTCATAGGATGATTCTTCTGAATTCTTGAGGGAATATCCCTCTAATGTAGGTCAACCTGATCAGATGGATCTTCCTCATCTGGATCAAAATCTGATTCTGGAGCAGCTTGAGTAGGTGTTGGGTTTGATGTTAAGTTACCAGAACTGTCACCGAAACCGTCACCACCAGTTCCTTCAGTTTCAACACCTGCATCTTCGATTTCAACACCTGCACTTTCATCTACACCAACTGTGACATTATCTTGAGGATTTTGATCACAAACAAGATCATCATCCTCAGCAGGTCTAAAACAACTAATCATATCATCAAACTTGACATTTACTGACTCAATCACGCAACACATTCTAAGATTAAACAATCTATATGCACGGCTATTTCGAGAGTATCCCATGAAAACACATTTATCACTCTTTGAATCAAGTTTTGCAAGATGATTTCTACCATTTAGCACATAACAAATGCACCCAAAAACATGAAAATAACTTAAATTTGGCTTTTTGCCCATTTAACAATTCATAGGGAGTAACACAAGACCTCAGTCTAAAATACACCCTATTATTTGTATGGCATGCAGTGTTCATTGCTTATGCCAAAAAAGTTTAGCAACCCCATTTGAAATAAGCATAGTCCTAATCATTTCTATAAGAGATCTATTTTTGCGTTCGACTATCCCACTTTATTGGGGGGTGATGGGTGAAGAAATTTTATGAGTTATACAAGCTTTGGAACAATAGTTTAGAAAAGATGCATTCTCAAATTCCTTTCCACGATCAGACCTAATCCTAACAATATTCACACCAAAACGCAAACACAGCCTTTTTGTAAATTTCTTAAATGCCTCGAAAGCCTCAACTTTTCTTTTAAAAACTCTACCCAAGTAAAATGAGAAAAATCATCTACAATCACAAGAACATACCTCTTACTACTAAGGCTCTCAACTTCAATTGGTCCCATAAGATCCATATGAAGGAGTTCAAAACAGTATGAGGTAGCGAGACTTTGTACATTTGGATGTGACACCTTGACTTGCTTCCCTTTCTGACATGCCTCGCAAACTGTAATGTTTTTAGTGTTGAGTTTAGGTAGTCCATTCACAGCATCCTTCTTGACCAATATCTACATCATTGATTAGCGCAAATTTGTCCTTATTTTTATTAGTATTTTAGTTCTTTTTTCTATTTGTTTTTGGTATAAGTTGGATGATTTAAGCCTAATTCCGTATTTTTATACTTCCAGCTTATTTTACCGTATTTTGATCATAATTGACGAGAATAGGTGATTATTCATTATTTTTCACCTTACAGCTAAGTAACCGGAAGAGTTCAGCGCATAAATAGATGAAGTTCGATGTTCAAAAGTGGAGAATGAGTAGCAGAAAACCGAGAAAATGAGACGTACTCTCAGTAGCGTCGGTCGATGCGAGCATCGATGCTACGTCGACGCAGATCCTGCCCACGACAGTCGACACTCAGTCGACTCTAAGCCAACGTAACTCTCTAAAGCATCGATATAAGGGTGCGTCTATCGATGCCAAAGTCGACGCAACTTGCTGTTGTGTCGATCTATGACCGCGTTAGTCGACGCCCCCGCCCAATCGATGCAAGTGCACAGGCAGTGCCGACGTCGAGCTTCAGCACGCGTCGGTCAACGCGAAGTCGACGTGGCTGCCCAGAAATGCATTTGTAGGTTTTCTTGTGCGCCAAGACATGCTATATCTATAAATACCCTTCATATTTCGGATTTTAAAGAGAGAGACGACTACCTAGGGTTAAAAAGCACAGAAACAATGGATTCACACACTCCGTTACAAAGATAGAGATCGAGATTGAAGACTCAAGACCGTTACGTTCAAGATTCCCTTCAAATCAAGATCTTTGTTCTAACTCTGGATTCGTTGGAGATTTTTATCGCTTTTACTAGTTTCAATAAGTCTCCTAAACTCTTAATTGCTTTCTTAGTTAATTCTTAGTTAATTCTAGAGTTAGATAATTAGTTTTTGATTTACTTAATGCTTAACACTTGGGATATTTTGGATTCATCTAGTTTATTTATGCAATTTAATTTATACTTAATTTCCCGTTTGTAGATTCCTATGATAAAATTGCTTCATGGTAGTTTCTTATGTTCATGATCTTAGATCATTATTGTGTTTTATTGCTAGTTTAATTATTTCTTAGTTCTCAGGTTTAAGTAGTTTAAATACTGATCTTAGTTGGTAATCTAGTTCAAGATAATCAGTTTAATTAGTTTTAAATATTGCTTAGTTTTAAATGATCAAATCAAAATCTTCAAAACCCCCCAATTTGTATGTATTATTTGATCACTCGTGATTGAGAAAAACATCTAAGAGACCGAACAGTTGTCCTCGAGAGAATCGACTTGAGTCAAACTCACCACCCTACAAGTTCCTCGTACTCTTGCGAGCAAGCTTGCATGTTTAAAATCAAATATCTTAAAAAGGGGTGCACAAAAGTTTTGATCAAAAAATTTAGCGCCGTTGCTGGGGACAACGAGTAGGATTCAAGGATGTTTTTCATTTTATTTTCTATTTAGTCGTTATTTGTATAATTACACCTGGTTTGGGTTTTTTGCCACTTGGTACGTTGATTTGTTGAGTTTATGCAAGGCCGATGTTCACCTTGCCTCGATCTAGCACCATTCTTTGACAACATCCATCGTGCGAATCCAGCAAGACCAAGACCCGTTTCCATTCCCGAAAGAGTTTCTTCCATAGCTACTGATATCGTGTGCGGTGAAATTCCCAAAAATATGGCTAGAAGAGCGGATCATGAAGACGATCACAATGAGTTTTTCGATGCATTAAACAATGAGTTACCTTTACAAACTCCACGAAGACATCGGGGAGAATACGGAAGCGAACCACAGCGAGCAGTAGGCCCATTCCTACCAAGAGCATATTTCAACGAGCAACAATAATGACATGATAATCGAGGAATAAACGAACGACACATTAAAAATTTACATGATAATTATTTGGGAAGGCCACCCCTTAGACGTGAGCGTGTAGATGAATGGCTTGAAGATCAAGACCTTGGTGAATTTGATGATGGAAGCGAGTATGAAGAGCTTATTCATAGGGAAAGAGCACCAAGGCGCCCCCGAGCACCTCGACAACGAGATTTGGCCCGCCCGAAGGTTGTGCCTTATGGGTCTGCTATTGTTCTTGGAACAACTGCAAGGGAAGTAGAGATTAAACCGCATCAACTTAATTTACTTCTGACTTTTCACAGAAATGCCCATGAAGACCCTTTAGCATTCTTAAACTACTTTATCGATGAAGTGGGTAGATTTGTGGGTAATGGCCTTAACCAGGAGGAGATGCAGATGATTTGCTTCCCCTATAGCATGAAAGACAAGGCGAAGACATGTTTACTATCCTTAGAACCAAGATCATTAAATGATTGGGAGATGATAAGCGAGAAGTTCCTCAATCAATACTTTTCAACACAAACAACGGGGCATCTTCGGAGGCAGATTGCTAACTTCGAAAAAGTGGAGGGGGAACTATTTCATGAAACATGGGAGCGTTACAAGACACTTTTACAAGCATGCCCCCATCATAGCTACTCCCCCGAGATAATTAACCAATTTTTCTTTGATGGTTTGTTGCCCATGGGGAAAAGTCAAGTTGAAATAGCGGCAGGGGGAGATTTCGGTGATTTAACGTCCCTCGAGGCAAAATGAGTGTTGGAGAAGCAAAGCAAAAAATCTAGACAAACCAACTCACGACCTCGTAAATTCTAAGTAAACGAAGTTTCCACCACCAAGACAGATAAAGAAAAAGGAGTTAAGGTTTTGGTGAGAGATGGTTAAACGATCAAGGAGATGATCAGAGAAGTACTTAATGAAGAATTAGCAGCATCGAGAGCCCCGCGAACGAGCCAAGTCTCTTCAAAGAAGACCGTTGCGACATGTGACCAATGTGAATCTACCGAACATTTAGCGAATATGTGTCCAAAAAATAATGCACAATGAGAGGACGTCAACGCCCTCCAGTATTTTCCAAACCAACAACATTCAGGGCAGAAACTACCACCCCCAAACAATCTCCATATGCAAGGGCACGTGCCTACTAAAGTTCAAATAGATGATCAGTTATTGGTTTGTCAGCAAAATCAAGTGGCTGAAATGATTAGAAATCAAGAGGGACTCGCCCAATTAGCTTCGCAAGTAAATAAGCTCGAGTCAATGTTTGATGAACTTGTTAAGACTATACAGCAAGGGCAGAGGCATTCAGATATGATGATATGGCAACTGTCGGCAACCATAGCGACGTTATTAAATGACAAAAATAAGCTTCGGAGTCAAACGGAGCAAGCCTCAGTTATTCATGTCCTGAGAAGTGGAAAAGAGGTAGATAACAACATAGAGCTAGGAAAGGAGAACGACAAGGAAGAAGCCGAGACCCAACCACAAGTAGATACAACCAAATCGGCCGATCTAATGCATAAATCTTCAAATCCATATATTTCGGGGCCATTGAAGAGAAAGAATTCGACAGCAACTGAAGACCCCATCGATTCTTTAAATGCACCACCAAAGAAGTTGACTATTTATGATCATGTTCCCTTCCCAAGTCGCCTACGTCCAGCCAAGGAAAATAAAAAATTCATGGAGCTATACAATTTATTGAAAAATGTTAATATTAACCTTCCCCTGCTAGAGGTGATAAAGACAATGCGAACGTATGTGAAGTTTTTCAAGGAGCTAGCATCAAGGGAAAGGCGCTTGGCTGCAAATCAACATGTGGCTTTGACAAGAGAAGTTAGTGCTATATTTAAGAAACCATTGCCACCCAAAGAGAAGGATCCCGGGAGTTTTTGCATAACTATTTCTATCGGGAATGGACAAACGGCAAGGGGGATGCTCGACCTTGGAGCTAGCATAAATTTTATGCCCCACTCAATTTACAAGGAGTTTGACCTAAGACCGCTGAAGCCGACCACGATGAGATTACAATGGGCGGATAGAACGAAAAGTCTACCCTTGGGGGTTGTGGAGGATGTCTTAGTACAAGTAGACAAGCTAGTTGTGCTGGTGGATTTTGTAATTATGGACGTTGGTGACGTACAAAGTGAGAATCGAGAACACACCATTTTGTTAGGAGGACCATTCATGTCTACAACGCTCACGGTGATCGACGTAAACAAAGGGAGGATGACTATGTCCGTCTTAGGCGAAATGGTGATGTTTTCACTTCAAGATATTTACAAGACTCCTGCACCATTTGTAAAGGATGAATGTTCTACTATTGATTTAGTAGATTCTTGCGTGAATGAACTCCTGAGCATTAGCACGATTGACAAGTTTGATAATGAGAGTGGCAAGGAACACTTGAGCGGGGAGCATTTGATGGATTTGCTGGGAATTGAGTTATGTGATATTGTGGATGGATTTAATGATGGAATGCCCATAAAGTTTGACATGCCTAAAAACGAGCCAAAAGTGGAGTTGAGACCACAACAAGATCGTTCGAAGTTTGAGCCATGTGAAAAGACGAAACCACCGCATAATCATTCAAGAAATGTTTCCCTCGACCCCTACAAGAATTTTAAATGTACAAGGAACAAGGAAAAGGCATATAGCAAGGATTCGACGACGAAGAAGAAGTCGAACGAAGTTTTTGATAAGAAGTTTGATGATGTGAAGTTCAAGGTTGGTTAACTAGTGCTATATAATTCCGATCGTAAGTTTGATCCAACCAATTTTAAGGTCGCATGGAGTGGACCATTTTTAATAAAGGAGATGGATGAGTATGGAGTATCCACTATTTACGATGAGAGTACAAAGACAAAATTCCAAGTCCACAAGTATCGACTTAAGCCTTATTACGAGAAATATACAAAGAGTTGAGATAGAAGCAAGAAGGAGTTCGTGGAGCCACCACGAGCTAGAAATTGATCAAGCAACTTGCGTTGAGCTTTCGACGTTAAACAAGCGCTTCTTGGGAGGCAACCCAAACATTCGTTAGTTTTCATTTTCTTTAGTTTTATTTTGATTTTTATTTTATTGTTGTCTTTATATTGTGTTAATTTTCGTGGTACGTTTATGTGTGTGTTGATGTGCAGAAAATACGTTAAAATCGCTTATTCTGGACAACTAACGGTTATATAGTGGTAGCTCGCTATCGCAAGGCCTTACCGCTAGTTCTAATCCAGGCGTTAACGATGATGATCAAACGCTGAACCTACCATTAGCCGCAACAATCATGGATAATGATGAGCTTACCGCTAGGCAACCTACCGCTACATGCTACTGCTAGTAGCGTCTGCCGTCTAATTCTTACGAATTCCATTTTTGTCGATCGAGGTCGCAATCTGACCCAAGTTAGCCGCAGTCCGAAAATATTTTAATGAGCTGCAACCCAGCCATTTACGACGTTGAGCCGCAATCCGACCATTTTAAATCCAAAAACACGTGCCACCGGGCATTTGCAGGTAGTAATTGATCGCAATCGTGGTTTTTTTCTTTTATATAGGCTTGTTCAAGACAATCCAATCACGCGATCTAAGACGAAGGATAATTGCACAAGCATTTTTGGAGAGACTCGACTATCGAATTTTCAAGGATGTTTTCTTATCTCCCTTGCTCTTATTTTCTTTTATATTTATGACAATCAGGAGATTGCCAAGTTTTTAGGGAGGGGGGTTGTTGAGTAAGGTTTATATTTAAAAGAAAGTGCAAATTGACATCTTTGTTTTGAAATGCATAATTCTTAAACGTGATTAATTGCTATTTCTGCGCTAAATTGTGTTTATATGGCTTGCCTGTCAAAGTTAACTATGTTTGATTTAATGTTCTTGTTTTTGAGCATGTATAAGTGCATAAAATTTTGCAAATTATTATTTATATTGTAAAATGGTACTTGGACGCAATTAACTTCGCAAAACCTTAAAAGCAGCGTTAATTCAAAAATTTTTCATGCAAAAAGCCAGTGAGTAGCCTGAGTGGTTATCATCATTGAATGTACTTGAATGAGTTTTGATTTGATATCTCTTTGAAACCGCTGTGTGTAATTGACTTTGAACATGACGTTAAGGCACAAATAAAACCCTATTCCGGCCATATCCATATATTTTTAGCCACTATAAATTTTGAATGAGCCAATCATAGCCAAATAATCCATGCCTGCTAACCCATTAAAAGCGTGGGGTAGGAGTTAGTTACTTTTATTGGTTATTTGTGTTTTGGAGATTTTATTAAGGAATTATGAAGAGTTGTAATAAAGGATCACCATCCTTAAAAAAAAAAGACCCCACAATAAAACTAATAAAGGGGAAAATATAAAAAATAATAAACAAGGATGGTAAATCTTGGTGAATCGTGTTATGTAATTGCCTACGCGCTTATAAAGGCTTGTGTTTTATTGTTTATTTTCTTATGAAGCCTAATGTTTAAAAGGTAAAGAGTTGTGTTTGTATAAGAAGCATATAATAAGCTTCAATTGTGATTAAGTGGTTCGAGCAAAAGTCGGTTTAGAGTTATGAGTTGATAAATAGCCTAAGTATAAAGGCTACGTTATGAGTGTTTAATGAGGTTTTTCTTTTGAACGAGGTGAAGCACATTGCTTCGTGATTAGAATATTTTGGTGAGTTATTGATAATATTAGATCATGAGTTAGCCACACGACTTATATATTTCATACCTGTCCAAAGAGCCTTACATTACAACCCGAAAAGACCTTTTCCGATTCTTAGTTCGATAACACACTTAATTTGCGATTGAAAAGAGATTGATTTTCCGTGCTTGTTTATTGTACTTGCATTTGTATGATTTGAGTGTATACACGTCCTACACAGCAATGCTTGAGTGCTTTTGAGCATACACCCACATATTTATTTCCCTTTTGAGAGGATGAATGACTTTAATTTTGAAGCAACAATGTAATAAAGGTGGAGTGTTTGACGTGGCGTGATTTGTACCTATATTTTCAAAATTATGTATGTAGCATAGCACGACTCATTGTTCATATTTTCTTTCTTGTTATACTTTGAATCTATCGTTTGTTTGAGGACGAACAAACCAATTAAGCGTGGGGTAGTTGATTAGCGCAAATTTGTCCTTATTTTTATTAGTATTTTAGTTCTTTTTTCTATTTGTTTTTGGTATAAGTTGGATGATTTAAGCCTAATTCAGTATTTTTATACTTCCAGCTTATTTTACCGTATTTTGATCATAATTGACGACAATAGGTGATTATTCGTTGTTTTTCACCTTACAGCTAAGTAACCGGAAGAGTTCAGCGCGTAATTAGATGAAGTTCGATGTTCAAAAGTAGAGAACGAGCTTTTCAGTGAACAAGTAGCAGAAAGATCAAGAAAATGATACGTACTCTCAGTAGCGTCGGTCGACGCAGATCCTGCCCACGACGGTCGACACTCAGTCAACGCTAAGCCAACATAACTCTCTGAAGCGTCGATCCAAGGGTGCGTCTGTCGACGCCCAAGTCGACGCAAATTGCTGTTGCGTCGATCCATGACCGCGTCAGTCGACGCCCCCGCCCAATCAACGCGAGTGCACAGGCAGCATCGACGCTGAGCTCCAGCACGCGTCGGTCGATGCGAAGTCGATGTGGCTGCCCAGAAATGCATTTTTAGGTTTTCTTGTGCGCCAAGACATGCTATATTTAAAAATACCCTTCATATTTCGGATTTTAAAGAGAGAGACGACTACCTAGGGTTAAAAAGCACAGAAACAACGCATTCACACACTCCGTTACGAAGATAGAGATCTAGATTGAAGATTCGAGACCGTTACGTTCAAGATTCCCTTCAAATCAAGATCTCTGTTCCAACTCCGGATTCGCTGGAGATTTTTATCTCTTTTACTAGTTTCAATAAGTCTCCTAAACTTTTAATTTCTTTCTTAGTTAATTCTAGAGTTAGATGATTAGTTTTTGATTTACTTAATGCTTAACACTTGGGATATTTTGGATTCATCTAGTTTATTTATGCAATTTAATTTTTGCTTAATTTCCCGTTTGTAGATTCCTATGATAAAATTGCTTCATGGTAGATTCTTATGTTCATGATCTTAGATCATTATTGCATTTTACTGCTAGTTTAATTATTTCTTAGTTCTTAGGTTTAAGTAGTTTAAATACTGATCTTAGTGGGTAATCTAGTTCAAGATAATCAGTTTAATTAGTTTTAAATATTGCTTAGTTTTAAATGATCAAATCAAAATCTTCAAAAACCGCAATTTGTATGTATTATTTGATCACTCGTGATTGAGAAAAACATCTAAGAGACCGAACAGTTGTCCTCGAGAGAATTGACTTGAGTCAAACTCACCACCCTACAAGTTTCTTGTACTCTTGCGAGTAAGCTTGCGTGTTTAAAATCAAATATCTTAAGAAGGGGTGCACAAAAGTTTGGATCAATCATCTTGTAATTGACATGTTCGAGATTTTGATGCCACACCTCGGCATCACTCAGTTCAGACACTTGCATAAAACATCACCGTTGATTTGGTAGCAATTTTCAGAAGTCCTTTGACCAGTGAGAATACATGCATTGCCCTCTTCATAAACGTTGCACCTTTCATGAGTGAACTTGACATTGAAACCACCATTGCACAGTTGGCTAATGCTTATCAAGTTCGCAGTTAAGCCTTCAACAAGTAACACTTTCTCGAGCTTTGCAATACCAGGGACATGAAGAGTTCTTTGGCCAATGATTTAGCCATTTGCACCTCCACCATACTTCACCTTTTCTCCTTGAAATTTGACAATATTTGAGAGAAGTTCATTAGAGCCGGTCACGTGTTTAAAGCATCCACTATCAAAATGCCAGGCTCCAGGGATGTGAGACTTCAGAGAGGAATAGATCATGTTGCATTTGGTCTCGTTCTTTTTGACCCAGACCTGTTTGACTTTGGTGTCAGTTCTGGTGTTAGGAATACGGAAACCATCACTGAACTCAGCAGTCAGCTTCGACCTTTTAAAATAATTTTGCTTGCCAACAAGCCTCCAGCAGTATGGTCGAATGTGCCCATGTTCACCACAGTGATGGCACACATATTGTCTTCTTCTTCTTTTGTGGAGTTTGGTCGACTTCATCTTTTGACTTGAATCTGGATTTAGAATAGGTCTGTATCCAATCCCGTGTTTTGAAAAATCCGGGATACTCGATTCCAGAATTTCATCCAGCTTGGCCTTTCCCTTGTTGAGGTTTGTGAGGGTTTCTTGGACCTTCTTCAGTTCCGCATTGTCCCGTTCTAGGTCATCATCCTTCTTGGTGAGTGACGACTCCAAACGGACAATAATATTCAGTTGATCATCCTTTTCTTGAGTCAGTTTGTCCACCTTGATCATAAGATCCTTGACTTTGAGTACTTGTTTTCCTCGACTAGCAAATAATTATTCATACTCAATACTCAGCTTCTCGTACCCGTCAAGAGATTCATCAACCTCATCCCCATCTTCAGTGTACTCTGTAGCAATCAAGCAATTCTTCCTTAGAGTATCCATAGCGTCCTACAAAATAAGGACAAGTAAACTTAGTACGTCAAGTAACCCTCTCTAGATGCCAAATATTATTTCGTAGGACCTATGGTTTTGAAATAAGTATCAGTAATATGATGTTGCTTTCGGTGTTAATCACCGAAACTAACATCAAACAGTTTCAGAGTAATAAACAAAAGTTTTAGAAAACAGATGTTAAGAACGATGTTAAAAATATCGAAACTAACATCACACAAAGTTAAAATCGTGCAGCAGAATAAATAAAAAAATAGTTTGAACACAACAATTTAAATTTCATTCGTAAGTACAAGTAGTTACGAACTTTGGTATACAAACCCAAAAACTATATTACCTTCAAATCATTCAAGATCAAATATAAATATAAAGTAATATATGAAAAACACTAGTATCAAGACTTGATACTAAAATACTTATCGCCTCAGTATGATGATCTTCTTTGTTCGTTACGCAACTCCAAAGATCTCCGCGATTAAGATCGTGGCTTCAAGTCTTGTGGCAAAGCTTTGATGATCTTCTCCGTTAGTTACGCAACTTCGAGGATCTCCTTGATTTGGATCGTTGCCTCAAGTCTTTTACTTGATCGTGTTCTTCTTGTCTTGCGTCGTCCTCCTTGTTGCGTTCTTCTCGCGAAAGCCCTGTGAAAACTAGTAAAGGACATGATCTTCTCTTAGACTCCTCTTGTCTTTAACTCGGGCTACCACAACTCATGGATAGGTAGAGGGATGCTCGTATTACACCCATTGGTGTGTACACGAGTCTTGTGGATCCCTCGAAGAATCATCGGTAAATCCTTTGAGTAACTGCACAACCTAATAAAAATTATGATTAATTAGTAAAGTATATTAACAAAAAGAGTTTATTAGAATTGAACATTAATTTAAAGTTACTTACCTTGGGGTGACATGGACCTCAATCATACCAAGTTCATGAGGCTTCTGGATGTACTAACATCAGATGAGGTGGTTAGAACAGTCGAAGGCGAAGTCCCTACTGATAAGTCTATCATATCATTATCTTCACCATCTAACTGATGATGTGATGAATAGGGTGAACCAAGATAAGCACGACACAAGAATGGTCCGAGAGAAGCATAACGTCGACCACGACCTACATCCCTCATCTAAAAAACCATTAAATGCACACTTGACCAGGGGTAAATGAATTAGTATAATTTCAATATATATATATATATATATATATAATATATATATATATATATATATATATATGTTTGTGTGTGTGTGTGTGCGCATCATTTTATTCTTAACCTGAACCAAAACTTACAATATGTATATTATCATCAAACTCATCTTTGTCCATATCTTCATCAGTAGAAACTCATATTTTGTCGCCTCTTTTGCCTCATCAACAAGTTCATCCAATTCATTATCAACAGGGTTGACATGTAATAATAAATCATCATCCACCGATTTTTTTGAATTGCACATTTCAATAACATCCTCTTGAAAGGACTGATTGTGTAACATAGGCTCGATAAAATCTATTATTGATCTAGCTTTAATTTTACACGTTTCTAACTAATCAAGCTTGTATTATTTTCAAACTTATATACGGGTAGTAGTAAACTTAAACAGCTTGGGCAGCAAGTAAAAATGACTTATAGTGATTGAATTTACGCTTATAATTGACATCAATGAGCTTATATTAATGATGAACCCTTGTGAATGTGGGAGTTGGATCAAACCACTCACAATTGAACAAGAGTGTGCTTTTGTAAGATAACCCCGTATAGTTGAGTCTAACAACTTCTATGAGATGACAATAGTAATCATACTCATCATTCCCATAGTTTGTTTCTTTTATATAGACAACAGTGCTCGAAGAGATACACAAAAGACTGATTATTCACACAAGAAAAAAAAAGACTATTCATGATTATAAGTAAACAAAAAATCCATATCTTACAAGCAAATCATTTTTTCAAAATCAAGAAGCCATGATTTTCTAGTTAAGGCATAACAACCAAAGTTCAAGCATGTGTTCTTATAAATATATAAAATTTTTGAAAATCAACTCATTCTTAGCATATCATCAATTATTTCACAAAATGTCCACATAAATGCTCATTTCAACAAATAACAAATATTATTATAGACCCAAATATCCACAAATCCCACTTAATTCTAATAAAGTAGTTAAATGTGCAAAAAAAAAAAAAGAATAATAATATACATAAAAATGAAATAAAAACAACTAATGGGATTCTATATGAAATGAAGAATGATAATATATGAAAAAAAGTAAATTGCATTCTATCTCCCCAAACTTATTTGCTACGTACTATGTAGTAATAAGTTTCAAAAAGAAATAGTGGTTTACTTTGACCAAGACTCATAAAATATACGTTATGTTCTGGAAGAAGGTTCCGTCTGGTAGTCGTGCTGGTGAATAAGGAATATGTTTGCATCAACCTCATCACCTACCGTGCGTCTCTTCTTATCTTTCACACCCCCTTCTTTATCTCGATGTGGCTTTTTTGCATCTTGCCTATTCAGTCCTCCAACCTCATGATTTGGTCAAAATTATGCTCCTCTCTCAATTGGCATCGTGAGGGCAACACCTCATCATTATTGGTCCACGGTTCTTCATGTGGTATCCGAAGGGCTCTCATGATTTCTTGGTATTTAAGCAGATCGATGTTCCAAATTGTTCTAGTTTGGAGGTCACCGAGTGAGGTGACTGCCAGATTTAGGAGCTAGAAATCGTCTTTCACTCTTTTTTGGAGAAGATACTGACCTTTATATGGAAGGACCATTTTATTGATTCTTAAATGCTCTATATTTAACTCAATGTTTCCTTGAGAGGCCCCCATAACTTCATCACGGATGCCTAAAATCTTGTAATTGTTATGATGAAGCCATTGATGTATATGGTCCCTTTTTTGATGTTTGATTATTGGATGAATAGGGCCCATGCAACATTGAACATTGTTCTCAATAACCATCACCACAATGCCACTCTTGTTTCCATAAACCTCCATTTTCGAAATGGGCGATTATCGTCAATGATATCACCTTTTGAATATATTAGAACTCTAGGTTCCGAATCACCGAGGCTTTGGATGTCTTTCCCTTAAAGGCCTAATTCACAAGTTCTTCTGCTGATTCTAGCCCAAAACTCTTTCCGGTTATATTTTTCTAGCTTAGAAATGCAAAATCTTCTGTCGGTGAAGTTGAAAAGTTTTGTAATTTGGGTTATGGTGAGGCTGTGCTCGGTATTATCAAATTGAAAAGTAATCACCTCCAAATCTCTCGCCATCTTCACCCTCTCGACTTTGGTGGACAAGATGTTCAAAGACCTTTTAAGGTCAACCATGGAGGTTTACGTAGAAGATATACTTGTAAAGAGAAAGAAAGCGGAGTCATGTGTAGAAGATTTGAGGAAGGCCTTTATTATACTAAGGCATTATGGTATGCGTCTGAATCCAAAGAAGTGCGCTTTTGGGGTCCGCTCAGGTAAGTTTTTGGGATACATGGTGACGAAAAGAGGTATTGAAGTAAACTTAGAGAAAGTGTGAGCTGTTATGGAGATGCCCCACCCTCAGACAGTGAGAGATGTATATGCGGTAATAAGTCGCATAGAAGGGCTCAGTCGATTTATATCCATGTCGGCCGAGAAGGGTTTTCCCTTTTTCAGAACTTTGAGGAAGAGGTGCTAGTTAAGTGGAATAAAGAAGCAGCAGAGGCTTTTAAAAATCTCAAGGAATACCTGGCCGAGAGCCAGGGGAGGACCTGAGTCATTACATATCGGTTGGAGAGGTTGCAGTAAGCTCGGTGTTAATCAGGTTGGTATTCAAAGGCCTATCTACTACATCAGAAGGATGGTTAGAGGAGCCGACCTGAACTATTCAGAACTAGAGAAGGGTGGATTCACATTGATCTACATGGCAAGGAAGTTGAGACCTTATCTTTTGGGTCACAGGATTAGAGTACAGACTAACTTAGCACTCAAGCTGATCTTGAGTAATCTGAATGTGTATGGTATATTGGTAAAATGTGCAGTCGAGCTCAGTGAGTATGATGTGGTATATGATCCAAGGACAGCAATCAAGACACAAGTGTTGGCAGACTTTCTACAGGAGATGGTGCATTCCGAGGAGAAGGAGACTGAACAATGAACATGGTTATTACATGTGAATGGATTGACCATGACGACTGGCGCAGGACTAGGAGTTGTTTTAACTAGTCTTGAAGGGAAGAACTTTGATTTTGCGGTAAATATGGAGTCTAAAGCCTCAAAAAATGAAGCCGAGTATGAGTTCTTATTACAACTAATCAACTAATCAAGATGGTAGACGATCTAGGACTAAAGTAGTTGAAAGCATACATGGACTCTCAGCTAGTAACTCGCCAGAATAGTGGGTCTTTTAAATCAAGAGAGGACAACATGTAAAAGTATTTGAGAAATTTTAAGCAAGGAATAACTCAGTTTGAGGAGTGTTTAGATTGGAGCATCTACCATGGGTTTAAAAAACAAGGGCAGATCCGCTCACCAACACAAGGACTGTTACTTTGATGGAATTGGCTCATAGTAGTTTGAAAAAAGGAAAACAAGTGATGGAAATAGAAGGGGAAGATTTGTGAGCACCTATTTGAGAGGTCCTTGATAAGGGGGTGACAGAGAATATACAATTGTCTACCAAGGAGGCTAGAATATCGTCTCAGTTTTCTTGATGAATGGACAATTATACAAGCACTACTACAAAAAGGAGATTTAACATTGTTATTTTTTACATTTAACATCGGTTTTTGAACCGATGTCTAAGCCGTCGATGTTAAAAGTCACGTTGGTTTTTGTAAGATCGATGTGAGATTTCACATCGGTTATTAGTGAAAACCGATGTAAAAACTGTGACTTTTCAATGCATTTTTTTCTTGTAAATCCGATGTGGAAGATGTTAGTATTCACATCGGGTGTTTTAAAAACTGATGTGGAATATGTCAGTATTCACATCAATTTTCTTAAAAATCGATGTGAAAATTCACATAAGAAAATACCATACACAGAAAAGAGAGTAGAAAATAAAATAACACACATATACAATCATCGCACAAGATTATAATCATTAAATAATAAAAATGGGAAAAACAACAACAACGAATTAAGTGCAAACGACACCATAAACTGCTGCAACGACCTATTATCCTTAGTGTTTCCTTGCTTCTTTCTCAGCCT
Organism: Phtheirospermum japonicum; assembly: GCA_014905375.1. NCBI lineage: Eukaryota > Viridiplantae > Streptophyta > Magnoliopsida > Lamiales > Orobanchaceae > Phtheirospermum > Phtheirospermum japonicum. The sequence goes on along the minus strand of BMAC01000599.1, from coordinate 1,062,917 downwards.
GCAGCAAAATATAAATCTTTCTTTTATCAGCACATGCCTGTTGTGTATATGCAATTATGTTTGTTTAGTACGACGATGTAATCTTACCGATTTGACTACTCGGTCAAATGCTTCTGGACCATATTTCTCGATATATCTCATGATGGACTTTCAGGCATCAAGGCTCATCATCTGAAGAACCCTCCTTTGTTCCTCGGGATGGTTTCTTCTCACATGCCCTCCAACTTTCACGTATATCCTCACGAGGTTCTCATATATATAAGCTTCTCCGTTGAAGATTGGCAACACCAACCACAAGCAGAATAGAAGCTTCATGTGCGGCCAGAATGGAAGCCTATTTGTAATTTACATTCATCCGTTATCCACTAAATGAATAAATGAAATGAAATTGTCGAGAGTAGAGAAATATATGATAATACCATTGAAGGACTTTACAATAGGAAAGATTGAATAACGTTATGAACGTGTAGAGAACCCAATAGGTAAGCCATTGTTGGTCATCTAGAGTTGAAGGGCCCTCAATGGCTCTCATTAATGCATATCATTTAAAACAATAGGAAAGACTTAGCAGGGGTAGTTGGTTCTATTCTATGTATAGTGTGGTGAGAGGCGGATATAGAAAAAAAAATATTTGTTGGGGAATCAACGCAATAATTTTATTTATTTATTTAAAATGATACTAAAAAATTATCACATTACATAACAAGTATATAATTTAATAAGGGTTCAAAAAATACATATTACTATTGTTTTCGTCGAGTTATCATATTTTGAAGTAGACTTACAATTGCATCATGCTAATAATAAAAAACAACTCTTTCTCTAGATATGTACCTAAAACAATTATAGAATATGTAACTAAAACAATTATAGAATATGTAACTAAAATAATTATAGAATATTTGATATCTCATGCTATTACATAATTTTTTACATACGTCATTTTGAAAAACACTTTTTTTACACTCGCCATCGTCACGGGAGAAGTAACTCTAATTTCAAAAGAATCTATACTTTTGAAAAAGTTTAATCCTTCTCTTTATACAAATTAAAGAAGACTAATTAAACAAATCATAACTATTATTGTAGAATTTGAAGGTCTATGGTTTTGAAAATAAGTATCAGAAGACGATTTTGTTTTCAATGTTAACCAACACTGAAATCAACATCAGAATGATAAACAACAGTTTTAGAAAACAGATGTTGAGAACGATATTAACAACATCGAAACCAACATTACACAGAGTTTAAAAACGTGCAGCAGAATAAATATTAAAAATCGAACACAGCAATTTAAAATTAGTTCACAAGTAAAAGTACTTGTGAACTTGGGTGTACAAACCCGAAAACTATATTACTTTATTGTTCAAGATCAATACAAAAAATATGAAGTAATAAATGAAAACTAAAATATCAAAAACTTGATACTAAATACTTGTCGCCTTGATGAAAAGATCTTCTCAGTTGGTTACGCAACTTCGAAGAACTTCTTGATCTCGGACAGTGGCTCCAAGTAGCTATCTTGCTTGTGTTCTTCCTTGATGCTTTGTGTCGCTCGTTCCTTGCTTTTCCGTGCATCTCTTGGTTGTGGCAAAGATTTATTTGTCTTGTGTCCTTGTGTTGTCTTAAATAGACAAGTCCTAGAGTCCTAGTCTTGATAAACAAGGAAAATAAATCCTAAACAAAATAGAGGAAACTAATTAAAGTCCTAATCATAAACTAGGAAACAAATAAAGTCCTAAATCTAGTTCCCTAATTTATTTTGAGCCCAAGAAAGGCAAATAACAAAACAAGGAATTATTCCCAAGAATAAAATCCTCAACAATTATGATTTCTAGAACCAAATAATGACTACAATTTAAGTGAATTAAATACTAATAGCAATAGTTATTTCTTTACTTAATATGTTCACAAAGAAATCTTCATGTGAGAAAATTCTAAAACCAATAAATCATTTCCAACAATTGGTATAAATAATAAAAAAAATCTTAAATTTACAAGATTTCAAGATAAACAAGAACCATCAATATTTGAGCTAAAATCTCCGTGAAGTATCACCAAAAAAATCATTATACATCACTTGTTCTAAACAATCAAAGAATAGCATTTAAAAATTCAAATAGCAAAATCAGTTAATGTTGAAATTAATAGACTTTTTTAATTGAAACTAAAGAGAGATTCAGTTATTTTCTATAATGAATAATTTTTTACTTTTATAGTGGAAAACTCATAATAGAAATACATATTTTAATTTACATATATAATGCAGTACATACCCAAAAGTTTTCTTTAGATATCTTATAATTCTTAGCGCAGTTTCTAAGTGATCATTTTGAGGTCGGTGCATAAACCGACCTACAATACCAACAGCATAGACAATATCTGGTCGGGTATGAGAAAGATAATTAAGTTTCCCTCGACCTGCTAGTTTTGTCCCCTCCACAATTCGTAGCCCACGATTCACAGCAATGGGCGTATCTGCTGGTTTGCAATCTAGCATTCCTGTTTCAGCTAGAAGATCTAGAGTATACTTTTTCTGGTTAATAAAAATCCCCCCTTTTGATCTGAGAGCTTCGATCCCGAGGAAGTACTTTAGATTCCCCAAATCCTTCATCTCAAACTCTTTAAACAGATTATCTTTCAACTTCTTAATCTCTTCCGAGTAGTCACCTGTTATGATCATATCATCTACATAAATAATCAAACAGGTAATAAGTTTACCTCATTTCTTCAGAAATAAGGTGTGATCTGAATTGCTCTGTTGATATCCATACTTCTTCATAGCTGTGGAAAACCTCCCAAACCAAGCCCTCGGAGAGTGCTTAAGTCCATATAAAGTTTTCTTTAACTTGGAAACCTCGCCATCTTCAAACTCAAATGAGAATCCTTGGGGAGCTTCCATGTAAACTTCTCCTTTTAATTCCCCATAAAGAAATGCATTTGTATCATCAAACTGATGAAGTATCCAATCCTTGTTGACGATAATAGAGAGTAGAACTCTAACAGTGTTCATTTTTGCCACCGGTGAGAAAGTTTTTGCATAATCTATCTCGTATGTTTGTGTATATCATTTTGTAACTAGATGAGCTTTGTATCATTCAACAGATCCGTCTGGTCTTCGTTTAATTGTGAATACCCATCTGCATCCTATCGGTTTTTTCTCTTCTGGCAACTAGCATTTCTCCCATGTATGATTCCGGGCTAACGCATCCATCTCATTTTCCATAGCGTTCTTCGAATGATCGAACTTGAGGGCCCATTCTACAGTTTCTGGGATCTCTTCTTCATATAAAGCTACTTCGTAGGCTGTAGCAATTTTGGTCAGATGTCCTTTGGCGTAATTCCCAATGAAATACTGAGTTTTCCTCGCGGTTTTGTCTGGGTATATCGTTTGGGAGGAATACCCCGATTACTCCTGGGTGGTAACACATATCGAACAGTATCACCATCTATTATATTCTCTTCCAGTTCTATTACTCCTGGGTTGTAACATCTATATCCTTTTTGATTAATGCCATAACCAACAAACACGCACTTAACTGTGCAAGGAGAGAGTTTGGTTCATTCGTGTTTGGTAATATGAACAAATACGGAGCAACCAAAGACTCGAGGCTGAAGTGTAAGGGCGAGAAGTATTTTGGAAAGGGTGGATAATTTTTATAACGAGATTTTAATTTGGAGTGTCTTGGTAGGAAGGCGATTCAAAAGGTAGACAGAAGTGGCAACAGCTTCCGGCCAGAAATATGTGGGTACACGAGACGCAATCATCATGGCACGGGTTATTTCAAGAAGGATTCGATTCCTCCGTTCGGAAACACCATTTTATTCTAAAGTATGGGGATAAGTGGTTTGGTGGATGATTTGTACTTTTTTGTACACCTTTTTGTTACCTTTTTGTGTCGCATTCGCGTGTGTTTTGCTTGTATTTACGGGTTTTAAGAGTCGTTTTGGCCTATTTTGTTAGTCTTAGTTTTTTTTATAGATTTTGTGCGTTTTTTAGTAGTTTTTCGTACATTTTTACCCTTCTTTGTATTTTTAGCCGTAGGATGACCAAGCGGGTCTCGCGCACGATCATGGAAACTCTTTCGACTTGGATTGGAATGGGAAAAGCAAGGGAACACAACGTGAATGAGGAGCGACAACCGGTAGACGTTTAGAGTGAAATGAGAAAACCGAGCCAGAGCAGTCGAGCTAGTCGATCGACTGGCATTTCAGTCGATTGACTGATTGTCCAGTCGATTGACTAGATCTCTCCGAATATACTGTAGTATAGATGGTTTGGCAATTTTGGGCAAAGCAGTCGATCGATTGAGTCGCAGTCCATTTCGTAATTTTGGTCCATTTTGATGATTTTGCCCCCGTCTTTTTGTATAAAGAGGACCAGCTCTCTCCAACCTTATCCAACCCTTCCTTGGTGGAATTTGGGGCTTGCTCCATTTCCTCCAAGCCTTTACTCTTTCATTTCAAAACCCTATCTCATAAATCTCTAGTTTAGTGTAGTTTAGTTTAACTTAAGTAGTTAGTTTAGTTAGGTTTAGTTGTTCTTAGTAAGTGTGGGAGAGGATGACATCTCCTTCATTTGTTGTTCTTGTTTTGTTGAAGTTGTTATTGTATTTTGAAAATTGTAAGCTAGACTTTGAAGCACTTGTTTGGAGCAAAAATTTGTAGTAATCTTCCCCCTTAATGTTTTGTGTTATTATTGTGTTGTTGTGATTTCTCTTTTGTTGGTTATTGAATCTTAGCTTATGTTGTCTTTCATGGCATTTCAATTTCTCTAGTGTAGGTTTAATTGCTTTGTGTTGTTTTTCATCTTCTTGTTCAGCAAAAACTCCATTGAAGACCTCTTGAAGCTTTTTGCCCAATTTGTCCAAACAAACCTTGGGTTTTTGAAAGGCTTATGGGTCTTTCTTCTTTGAGCAATTTGACTTTTACCCATTTAATGCTTTTGACTTGTTTTCAATTTCAAGCTTTTAATTTCCCTCCTTTTTCCTCTTTCAATTTGCAAGCCTTCTTAGTTTAGTAAATTTTAATGGTTTAATCAATGTCATTAATTAACTACTTCAAGCAAGCTTTAATTTGTATTTGATGCAACTAGTTTAGAAATTACGGGTTTAGGGTTTAAGTTGGTTTAGAACCATTAATCGGAATTTGTCGAGGCTCGGGATTGACGAACCCAACACTTGATCGACATTTGGGATTGACAACCCCAAATCGTGGATTAAGTGCTCGTCAAAAACCGATTGATCGTGGAGACGAAACGGACACCCTAAACCCTCATTTTCATTATTTTCCTTTAAATCACTTTTAATTAAAGTTTCCTTTTAAATTCAAGCTTTAGCATGAAACTAAAACCCTCTCAATGACTTAATGCTTTCTTAGATTAGATTAGTTTAATTTAGTTTAACAACAGAGTAACTAAAACCAGCGACAGCCGATAATATCTATCCTCGAGAGACACGACTCGAGAAAGGTTACCACTCTACAATCGACTCCGTACTATTGTGGAGATAATTTCTTAGAGTGCTAATAAATCTTCGATTAAACTTTGGCACCGTTGCCGGGGATATATTAAGGCTAATGGTGTTTTTAATTATCTCTCTTGTTATTTTAGTTGGTAGTTAGTTTAGATTTTTGTTTTACTTTCAGTACTCATAATCCTTTGTTTAGTGTTATGCAAGGTAGGTGAACGAAGACCGAATCATTCAAGAGCCCGATGCCGCCTGCCCACACTCACGACGATCAAAGGATGCCTCCGCCGCTTGATTGATCCGGTCGAGGATGGCAAACTACCGAGCTAGTTTTCCATACGAGGACCCTAATATCCAAACTCCCAATTATCCAAAACCTTATATACAAACTCCCGAATATCCAAATTCGTACACCACTCCTCCAAGCTATCGGGTCCCCTCGAGTTATGATGACCCATATGCTTGGATCTACAAGCAATGAACAAACGGGGGTTGCAAAAACAAGATATTTACAAAAAGTGATTTTGTTTGGTGCATACGGATCCATGCTCGGCTTATGAGGATGTGTAATCGGTAGAGAAAATGAAGGGCTTGGGCCCAAAAAAGAGAGAAAACAAAATCACTTTTTGTAAATATCTTGTTTTTGCAACCCCCGTTTGTTCATTGCTTGTAGATCGCTTGTCTCGACTCCAGGAGAGGACTTATGCACGACCGCGTCGCCGTTTCTTGTTCGTGCTATGTTCCCTTGCATGTCTTCACTTGTTCATTCCATAGCGAGTCGATTAGAATGCCATAAGCATGCGCGAGTCCCTCTTGGTCATTCTACGGACACAAATATAAAAGTGAGTGAAAATCTATGAAAACGTAATAGAAACTGTGCAAACGCTATAAAACCTAAAACTAACAAAATAGGCATAGTCGAATCCTAACACCCATAAATATAAGAAAAACACATGCAATCGTGACACAAAAATGTAACAAAAACACGTACAAAAATGTGGAAATCAGGCGTCATTGCTGGGAAATACAAAATGATATTATAAGTGTCACACTCCCTCGATGAGAAGTTTTTGGCGTCGTTTCATGGGAATATTATGATATCTTTTAAGCAGCTAGATTTCGTAATTTTATTTATTCCTACTTGACATGAAGCTTAAAGAAATCACTAGAAAGTTGAAGAGGCGACATACATGTACAAGGTGATGGTAAAACTTTGGAGGATGAGCATATTGAGAACGCAAGAGCCAAGCGTGCATGACAAATGGTCGAACAACAAGCCCTAAAGGCAATATAATAAGAATTGGCTAAATATCAAGGCAACAAGCTCGAGATGATGCGAGATGTGTTCAATATCCCACATCATCCTTTCCGTGATAATTTTTAGAATACAAAGCTCTTGGGGTTTTATATTCCACAATAAACTTATGGGGGAATGAAACATATTGTTATTCAAGCTAATAATTCTGAAATAAAGCGTTACTTGAATCAGATGGTTTCTCAAGAGTAGTTTGGGGGTTCATTGGCCGAATTCCCCCATGAACATCTTTCACATTTCCTACAAGTGTGCAATCTTCAAAATATAAACAACATATAATAAGCTGCCTTACATCTAATCTTGTTTCCATTATCATTGAGGGACAAGGCAAGACATTGGTTGAGATTGGTATATGACCAAAAAATTACGATGTTTGATGCATTGAAGGTTAAGTTTCTAGTTAAAATTTTTCCCGCGCAAAAAATGATGCACTTAACGAGTGAGATTGCAAGATTTATCCAAGAGGATTTGGGGCCATAGTACGAGTCTTAGGATAGATTTTGAGAGTTAGTTCAATTTGTCGTCAACATGTTGTTGCGAAGACACAACAAATATTTTTAATTTATTATTGGTTAAGGAGTCGAACTCAAGCTTTGATTGATTAAGCAGCTGTAGGATCATTGTTGACGAAAAGTATGAGAAGTATTATGCTCTTGTTGAAGACATAGCTATGAAAAATTACCAATGGCCTTCCAAAAGGTCATCTATAGATATACTAGCCGAGATGAAAGAAGTGGGTTCTCTCAAGAAAATTGTCGTTCAATTGGCATTGCTTACAAATCAAGTATAGTTTGAAACCAAGGTAGATCCAGTTAAGAACGAAGATTGTCCACTGGATCCATTAGAGGTGAATTTTATGGGGCGGCATTATAACAATAACCAAGGGGGATTTTATCCTAACTAATCAAAATAATGACAACTTGCCATATGGTAATACAAAGAATATACTTCAACCTCTTCCAGATTTAAAGGTAGTTAATGGTGAAATAGTAGAATAGAAGAAGTAATCATTAGAAGCATTTCTTAATGGTTTTATGAAAGAGTTGTCTCAATGCTTCTTGAAGAACAAGGCATAACTAGATGCGATTGTTGAGACGATGGAAGAAAATTCGAAAAATCATGATACTCAGGTGGTCAACAAACTATGATGATAATGGGAATTTGTGAAAAGAGTAAATTTCTAAAAGATACGAAAATGAATCCAGAAGATTCCTATAATGCTATCATTCTAAGTGCTGGTGTGCCATAGATGTAAGGAGAACTCCATAGGATTGATAGAAGGGAGGTTGGCGAGCTTAGTAATACTTCTATGCACTGTAAACTTCCCGAGAGGAAAAAGGATCCCGATGGTTTTATTATTACATGTAATGTTTAAGACTTTTGTATAAGATGAGCCTTTTTTTATTTAAGAACGAGTGTGAATGTTATCGTTGGCTACACTTCATAAACTAGGCCTCCCAAAGATGAGGATGATGGGCATAACATTGATGTTATCAGATCAAAGAGTGTTTTGAACGAGATGAATTGCAGAAGATGTGATCATCAATATCGGATTGTTCAATTATCTGGTGGATTATGTGGTGGTTGACATGAAAGATAATGGATAAGTGACACATGTTCCTAGAAGACCATTTATATACACGACATGTGAATCAATTTATATGGGTAAGGGAGTTCCTATACTTCATTATTTTGATAAATTTACTCACTTTGCACTTTTCTATGACTCTTTTGATAGGTACGATGATGAGTTTATTTGTGATTAATAAAGTAGTAGCAACGAAAAAGATGATGAGGGTATGATTGTCAAGCACATTTATATAACTCTTTTTATGTATTATTCTTTGTTTTAGTTCTAAGTGTTTAAAAAGTTTATGCTGACACCTAAGTTAGCACCCAAGTTATAACTATGGTGTATAATCGGGTGTAGCTTCAGTTTGGTGTATAATTTCATATTCAAGTTATGACTTGATTTTACACTCGACTTGTAAGTTGGGTGTGGTTATTTTTCAAAAATCCGGGAGTGCACCCAACTAAGAACCTGACGTTTAAAGTTGGGGTTACAAGTTGGGTGACAAGCATAAATTTGGAAGGAAGTTGTGTTTTTCGCAAGGAATCCAAATTTCTTTGGAACTCTTTTCCTTGATCCTTTAGACATTGTCCACACATCTAAATACATTCTTTGTCTTTGTCTTTACATACAAGACTTTTCATTTATCTATAAATTGTATTTTTTAAGTATTCAAGTTTGGGGGTAAAAAGGATAAAAGCTTGTAAGTTTTAAAAAAAGGGTTTGAATTTATGGATTCTATCCGCTAGTATGAAAAAGACTTTCTAAAAAAGACATTCTAGAATATTTATGCCGAATACCTTCTAGAATGTTTATTCGGTGGCTTTCTAGAATACCAAAGTCACACTTTCTACAAAGACTGCATCTAGAACAATTCATTAACCGTTCTAGATGCAGTTTTCTTACCCATTCTAGATTACTAGTTTTGTACTACTGATCTTTGGGCTCATTATTTGATTTTTTTAGAGATTCCTTTTAGATTTTTATATTAATAATAGCGTGACTGGGGTTGTTGGCCTATTTTACTTTATGATTTTTTCATTGAAGATTTTTCTCATCCTTTATAAATGACTTTTTGTTTGAGTTGTAATGATCAGATGAATCTAAGTTTGATGTTTGCTTTATTTGAATCATTCTTGCTTTTATGGGATGAATTTTTATGAGTTTTAATCTATATAAATTGTTAATAATTAGATTTATTCTAATTAAAGATTGTAAATTGGATTAATTCTAATTAAATGGTACAGCGATAATTCATGTTAATGAATTGTATAGGATTATTCTACGTGTCGTGTAGATAATCGTAGCATTTTGAATTTCTCAAATCCATTTATTGGTGAGTGATAAATGATGCTTGAAAGTTGAACGGTTTGCTTCAATGCTTTATCGGTTATCCCACATTGAATGTTAGTCAATGTGGAAGAGAGTTTAAAAATGATTACATTTCTTTAATGTACATCAAGTGGGCCAGAGAGTGTTGTGGGCTTTGTGTAAACGAAGTTCACGCGGGCTCTTGGACTTGGGTTCGCCAGTCCGCCTTCGGCGTAGCCGAAGGCGGAGCCGAGCGGATCCGAGCCCGGTCCCGGACCCAGACCTCGGACCTCGGCTCTGGGCCTGGGACTTGGGACTTGGGTCTTGGGTCTTGGGTCTTGGTCCTTATTGGGTGGTCCGATTGAGTTGGTCCGTATGGGGTTCGAGTTCTGGCTCAACCCTGGTTTCATTTTTGAACCTTCACGCACCTGACCGTTACGTAACGGCTGGCTCTTGACCAGTCAGACGTTTTCAACTTTTGAATTTCAAACAATAGACGTATCTGCACGCTGAACTAGTCCAGGTTCATGTCTGATATAAATGACTGTTTGAACGCCATTAAGGACGTCTTAATTGGCAGCTGCTGTAACCCTAATTTGAACCCCTATATAAGGGTGAGACTCCTGCATTCCCAGCC
>BMAC01000599.1:1001220-1046715 GCA_014905375.1 Phtheirospermum japonicum | reverse complement strand
GACTGTTTGAACGCCATTAAGGACGTCTTAATTGGCAGCTGCTGTAACCCTAATTTGAACCCCTATATAAGGGTGAGACTCCTGCATTCCCAGCCTCTTTCCTTACGCATAAAAATACCTGAACACCTGGAACAGCATACATACTCATATTCAGCATATTATTTCATAGCTAAGTTCGTTTTCTTCCAGTTCGCCGGAGCTCTGGTATTTACGGTGCTGTAATACCAGATACGAAGTCGTTTCATCTTTGGAGACGAATAGCCAAAACCGAAGGGCACTACCGGGGCTATTTCGTCTTGCGGACAGAGATTAAATCTCGACTCGACATTATTTATTTTCTGTTTTTTCTGTTTCTTTTTCCAGTTTTGTGCTCGGATTATTGTAACTATTCCAACATAAATCATGATGAATACAAAGAAAAAGTGATTTCTATTGAGTGTGACCAATTCAATTTCAAAATTCAAAATCCATCTCATGTTGTTTGAAATCAAGTCCCTTCAAAGAGGAAGATTGTTGCTACAAACTTTGCGGACAAGACTAGCCTTAAATGGTTAGGATTGTACGATGATGTAGAACACTCCTTTGAAGAGATTAGATGGAGATATTTCTTTACCAAAAGACACATTTGAGAAGCCAACTGTGGAATTTTGGAATACGTTGGATATTGAGGAGAAGATCAAAGAGATGCGGATTTACTAATCATCCAATTAGAAGATAATTCCTATCATATTTTGGTGTACGATTTAGTGACTTACATTTTTAAAATTCCTAAGGAATACTCGATGGAGATTACATAGAGAAGAAGGCAAATTTGGCATTGAACTTTGGAGGGTATTGACTACACTGGGCAATACAAAAGGCTGGACTTAAAAGAGTATATATGGTTACAAAACCCTATCTTGAGGTATGCGCATTTATTTTTAGTTAATACGCTTTTTGCTCGGTCCAATAAAACGGAGGTGACCAAGCAAAAATTATTAGTACTTTTAAGTTACTTGTTGCGGGCATCAATAAATCTTGGTCATTTAATTCATTGAGAATATTAAAAGGGTGGCCATGGAAAAAAATTGGTGATAATTTCATTGGTGGCCGAATTACTTCTCAAATACCTTGGGTTATCCCTAAAGTATGGAGTTTGATACACTATAAAAACCTTATTGATTAGTAAATAATGGTGGGCTATAAATTATTATCATTTTAAAAAGATTCTTGGTGGTTTTGTCTTCATGACATCGAGAATAAAAGTGTCTACTTTCCATTGCACAAAGACGAGCTTGTGACGTTGAACATAAGTAATAATCGAAGAATGTTTTCATATGATCATTTAACATTGATTGAAGAAGAGTCAATTCAAGCAAGTCTACTAGGTGAGGAGAAAACCTAAGAGGACAAAGGTAAGTTTACATATGATAAAAGCGGAGTGATTGTGTTGAGATTGGTTGAACAAGAATAATCAGAGCTTGGGTTAGTGACAAGGGCACCATCCGCCTCTTAATTGATGTGTTTTTTACATTTTCTAAACTTTTGTTCTTTTTCAAGTATATATTCCTTGCTCTGCTTTGTCATATAATTTTGTTTAAGTTTGGGGGTGTGGATATGAATTGGTAGAGTTAGTAAAACGTACCTTATCTTGTATTTCATATAGTTGCATGTGAGGATTTTATTATTTTTAACACTTATTTACTTTAAGTATTTTCCTTTTTCTTTTATTTTAAAAGACTAAGTCCCATATTTTCTTGTAAAATGGTTGTAATTAATGGAAAACTTTAGGGTTTATTGTGTTTTCATGATATTTAAAATTTGTGGAGTCTTGTAGTGGAGTCGAGGACTGATACTAATTATATTTGAACTTGTGGGTCCCTTAGAGTTTTTAATGTCATATTCACTTGACATATCGTGTGAGTTCATATAAGTCATTATAAATTATTTTGAAGATATAATTATTTTAGTGATTCGTTCATTATGTGTGGGTTCGCTAGAATCTGCCTTGGGTCTTGGTCGAGGACTAGATATATGTGGTCTGGGACTAAGAATTGTTGGCAATTTTTGTTAGCCACTTCAACCTTCTTGATTTGCATGTTTTTGTATGTGTTTTTGTTACCTTTTTGTGTCACGTTTGCATGTGTTCTTCTTGCATTTATGGGTATTAGGAGTCGATTAGGCCTATTTTGTTAGTTTTAGCTTTTTGTAGCGTGTGCGCGGTTTTTATTATGTTTTCGTAGTATTTCACTCGTTTTTATATTTTTGGCCGTAGACCAAGCGGGACCCGCGCACGCTTAGGGCATTCCATTCAACTCGCTATGGAATGGACAAGTGAAGACAAGTAAGGGAACATAGCGCGAATAAGGAATGACAACCGGCGGACGTCTGGAGCGGAAAATGAGAAAATAGAGCCGGGAGCAGCCAAGCCAGTCGATCGACTGGCATGAAGTCGATCGACTGACCCAGCCCAAATCGACTACTTGGCAGAAGCTGGGTCATTGAGGATGAAGCAGTCGATCGATTGGTAGTCAGTCGATCAACTGCGATGCAGGGAATTTTGTAATTTTTGATCCATTTTGATGATTTTGCCCCTGCGTCCTCTATATAAACCCCCAACCCTTTCTCCACCAACCTTATCTCTTCCTTGGTTGAGTTTGGACTTGTTCCATCTCCTCCAAGCCATTTTACCATTCTTTTGACTCTTAAACCCTAGTTCATAATTCTTATATTAGTTTAGTTAGGTTTAGATTTCTTAGCAAGTGTTGGAGAAGGTGACATCTCCTTCATTTGTGGTTCTTGTTTTGTTGAAGTTGTTCTTGATATGTTGAAGGTCGTAGCTAGACTTGAAGCTTTGGTTTGGATTGCAAACTTGGTAGTAAACTTTCTCTTTAATGTTGTGTGTTGTGTTTGTATTGTTGTAATTGCTTTGGTGTTGGTTGTTAAGTTTTAGTTTGTATTGTTTTCTTTGCATTTTCATACCATTAACTTAAATTTCTAGCTTTTAGTTTTCTTTGTGCAAAAACTCCATAGTATCATGATCTTGAGGCTTTTTACCCCTATTGTCTAAACAAACCTTTGGTGTTTGAAAGACATAAGGGGCTTTCTTCTTTAATCAATTTGACTTCTTCACATTTAATGCTCTTTGAGTCCTCTAAGTTTTAAGCTTTGACTTTCCCTCCATTCAACTTTCAAAATTTACAAGCTTTCCTTAGTTTAGTGGTTTTTAATTTATTTAAGGTTGTTAATTAGGTTTAATTACTTTCATCAAAATTATTTATTTTCAAGCAAGCTTTTAATATTCATTCCCCTTTCCTTTAATTAATGTTTTCAAGTTTTCATTTCGATTCAAACTTTAGTATTAAAAACTCAAACCCAAACCCAATGATTTATTACTTTCTTAGATTAGACTAGTTTAATTGAGATTAACAAGAGATTAAGTAAAAGCACCGATTGCCGATAATATCTATCCTCGAGAGATACGACTCAGAAATAACTCACCGCTCTACAATCGACTTCGTACTATTGCGGAGACGATTTCTAAAACTAGAGTGTTAAGAAATCTTCAATCACTTCTTAAATTAAGTGCCTTCACTTAAATAAAATCGTCTCTACTTAGCACGTTTGAGGCTAAAGCCTATTTTTTGTTCACCACATAATTTTAGGTAGTCTTGATATATTATACTTTTTGTTTTACGATTTTATATTTAATGAGAGTTAATCATTTATGTGAGTAGAATAGAGTATAGCAACATTGAAGAGGTTTTTATATTTTGGTACATTGTAATAGAAGAAAAAAGTCTGCTTTTATATCATTTGTTAAAGAAAAGTCAATAAGAAGATATATAAATTGACAAAAGAAAAGAAATTTATTGAGGAATAAAAAGTCCTCATTGTAATTTTAGAGTTCTTGGCCTACATCATTAATAAGGCCTTATTATTTTTAGTTTTTTGTATTTGGTTTAAGGCCTACATTATTAAAGACCTTGGTTAATATTTAGTTTTATTTATTGTTAAGCATAAATTAGGTGGTTTATTGGACCACATTATAAAGGCTTTTTTACATTTTAAAGGTTTGATGTGAAGCATATGAATTAAATTTATGTTTAAAGCTTCAAGTTTTATTGTAGGGTGAAGTCGATTGTGTTTGGGGGTTTTTATGCTTATTCTAGGTTGCTGATAACCTCCTCTAAGAGGTGTTTTGTATATTTTCTAAATCTTATTCTCTTTTAAAATTCTATTTCTTGACTTGCTTTGTCATATAATTTCGTAAGTCTGTGGGTGTGGATATGCATTAGTAGAATTAGAATAACGTATATTATCTTGGATTTCATATACTTGCATACTAGGATTTCATTGTTCTTAGCACGTTATTTCTTTATATTTTTTCTTTAAACTTTTTACTTTTAACAGAGGATGTCCCATCATTTCTTGGAGAATTTTTAGAATCAATGGACCATTTGAGGGTTTATTGTATGTTCTTGATATTGTAAATTTGAGGAATTTTGTAGTCGAGTCGAGGATGATAACAAATATCTTAGAAGATTGTCATATTCACTTGATATATCTTATGAGTACATATAAAGCTTAAAAAATATTTTGAATATATGTTTATTTGAGTGAATCTGTCATTATGTGTGGGTTCGCTAGAACTTGACTTAGATCTTGTTCGAGGCTTAGATGCATGAGGTTTGTGACTAAAATAGTTGGCAATTTTTGTTAGCCATTTCAAGCCTTTAAATAAAGTACAATAACTTAAATAAAATTATATCTATTTAGCCTATTTGAGCCTTTAGCATATTCCTTATTTGCCACATAATTATTCGGTAGTCTCGGTATATCAATATTGTTCATTTTGCGATTTTATAAATTGATGAGAATTGATCTTTAATGTGAGTAGAATAGATAGAGTGACATTTTAGAGATTTTCTTATTCAAATTTATGTAATAATAGAAGAGAGTGATGCATTTCCTTGTTAGTAAAAAAAATAAAGTTGATAAAAACAAAAATCAATCAACAAGAGAAAAGGAAAAAAAATGAAAAGTATAAAGGAATGAAGATTCTCATTATAATCTTAGAGTTATTAACCAATATCAATAAAGTCCTTATTATTATTCTTTTTTATTATAATTATTGGTTTATGTTCTACATTATTAAAGGCCTTGAGTATGTTTAGTTTCGTTCATAGTTTAGTCTAAGCTTGGGGGTTGATTGGCCTACATTATTAAGGTAATGGTACACATTTGAGGGTTGGTGTGAAGCTTAGGAATTACTTTTATGATTAAAATCTCCATGCCTTATTTTGGGGTGAAGTCGATTAAGTTTTGGTGTTTTATGCTTAGTCTAAGTCACTTTATTAATATTTCATACCTTTTCCAAAATGCCTAACGTTACATCCTAAATAAAGACTATTGATTCATGGGCCGTGTCCATGTGCCTTAAGAACGGTGGGGAACTTAAGTCACCTGGCAAGCCTATAGAGTAAGCGCATAATGAATTGACCTAAGCATATACATGTCCTTATACACGAGTGGTGATATTGATGAGATTCGCTCAGATTTTAGAGTATTCATGAAGCTCAACTATGAGGTAACTCAGTTTTTGGGTTGAGAGTTGCATGATTCTTCCTTTCTTGTAGCTTGATTGTCGATCTACTTTGCATAGGGCGAGGTTTAGGTTTTTATTTCATTTTTGTCGGGATAAACAATATTTGAGTATGGGGGTTTTGTTTGCTTGCAAAATATAATTTTCTAAAGGTCATATTTGAGAGCATTTTATAGGCTTAACATGCACTTTTCATGCGATTTTTTTTGTTCATATTTATTGGAGAATATTACGCTTTTGGTATTTTTGTTATTTTTCATAGATAAATGATAGGCTTTCAACCTATTTTGGAATACAAGCGTATAATACCCTTGATAAAAGGGCAAACGGATGCACGAGGAAGGAAGAAATACGAGTAGAAGTTGGAAGCGAAAGCTGACAAAGAGGAAATATAAAGAATTGACAAAGATATATTGCAGTTGCTTCGTATTTTTCAAACAACTCTGTTATAAAAAGTCCAGTTGAGGTGATTTAAGCAACCATGAAAAATCCAAGAGATAGATATGTATCTTTCATGAAGACACCCAAGTGTAATTCGGCCATTTCAATGGCCTAACATGAGAAGGAAACAAAATCGAGTTGGTACACGAGTTACATATTGGATGGCTAACTCGGGTAAAGAAATTAGGGATAAATTCAACTTAAAACATGACTTTACACCTGAATTACAAGTAAGGTGTAGAAGAAATTGAAGGTTTCTCGAGCTAAACCCGACTTGCAACCCGACTTACCACCTCTTACAATTCGGGTTTGCTGATGGAGACAGGTAATTAGTGATACATTCTAAGGCCATTTTGGACCCTTATAAATACTTTAAACCCTCTGAACATTAGAGACATATTTAGATCATCAAAAAAGCATATAATTCATCATATTGGAGAAGAATGGGAGGCCAATTATGGAGGATTGATGCCCTTCCATCTAAGAGTAGACAAGATGGAGTTCACCACGGCTCGTAATGTGTTTCCTTCTCTTTTTTTTCATGTGTTAATTAAGACATGCTTAGTTTTGTTATAACCATTTCTGCTTAATCATTTTTATTTCTGACATGAGAGTAGATTGATGACTTTATTTTTATGATATTGAAGTAATTAATTTGCTAATTGTTCATTGCTAAATCATTTTTATCTTTTTAATGATTTTGATTGGGAAATTGATCTTGTTTATAATTATTCGTAAACATTTAATCTATGTGAACTCGATGAAGCAATATTTTGGCAATAAAATAGACTACATAGATGGGGTATGCGGTGTTCATCTGTCTAGCAGGGGTAATTAAAAACTTGGGATCTTTTTTTTATCTAAATTACATATGCGTTCGGGAGGCTAGCTCAACGTAGGGCGTCCATAGGAGTAATTTAGTGTACGAACCTTTACTGCCTTAACCAGGCGTATGGTTTAGCTTTGTGAATACCAGTAGGATTATCATAAAACAAAAAGTGTTATGAATCGAAGCCATGTCTAGAAATCAATAATTTTCTCATTGTATTTTTATATTTATTATATTTACATTTCTTATTTTTATATTAATTATTACAAATTGATATTTGAACTTCTATATGAAATCAAACTTCTATGATCGAGATAATTAATTACTTGAATTCTATAGATGAAATTTCTCAATCATAACCACGATTGAACCCCGAACATTTGCGGTGCAAAAATTAAAGACAAACAAACACATACACACCTGAGCTGGCACCCGACCATATGTTAGAGTGTGGGTTGGTTTCTTGGCAAATGCGTGCAGCATCAGAACACATGAGTTGACACCTGGATAAGCTGTTGAGTGTGGGTTGGGTGAGAACGAAACTAAATACACCAAAGTGGCACCCGAGATAGAGGTCGGGTGCAGGGTCGATTGTAGCAGCAACAGAAATTCTAAAAGCAAAAACTCCCAAGAAGCGCTTGTTTAACATATAAAGCTCGACGACCATACGAGCAATTTCATTTGGGATATAAGAAAAGATGATGATCATGCTTCACCTTTGTGTATTCCAAAAGAATAAGTAGGTTACGAAGACGGGCATGGCAAGTAAGTACGAGGATGAAGGAAATGAAAGCTTCAACTTTGCTTGGGCGGCTAGAAATATGAGTAGTCAACTACCGAAAAGATCTAGGAAATAATGGAAACGAGGTATGAGGCTTGAATACCGGGAGAACAAGAATGCCCGTGGGGCAAATTGAGCAGTCTCCGATCAACTCAAATCTCTCAATAAAGCCCTCTATTTTCGAAGATTGTCCGAAAACTCCTTCATAACCTTGATCGTCGTCTCCTCACTCTCACAATCAAATATAGCCCTATTCGGGCACAACGGAGGAGATTCGAACACAATCTCCACAACCTCATCCATCACCTCAAAGTTAAGCTTCAATAATGCTTTGGGAGTCACAAAATGAGGCTCGACAAACTCAATATTCTCCAAAACTTGCACCACAACTCCGCCATCCTCACAAAGAGCAAGTAAGATCGAATCTCAAACATCCTCTAAAATATCCAAGGGTAAAACCTCTCTGCACTCATCCACTAATACATCTTCACAGAAAAGCAAAGGGGTATACTCATGCTCCTCTAATACCACGAGGCTCATCAACTCACTCTCATCCTCAAAATAATCTATCAAGCTCTAATCATCATTTAACCACCGGAACCTCCATTGGCATCACCCCCACACTTTGATCCACAATATTATCCAATTGAATAGCGGTGGAAACATTCACATCCATAATATCAACCTCAACCTTTGCCTCGTTACTATCATCTACAAAAGCACCAATCAAGTTTCTATCACCTTGAACCAAGGGGGAATCATTAAGTTAAGTGAAATCACACAAAGGGGGTGAGAAGAATATGAAGCATTATATCCCAAATTGTGATTCTTGGGAGAATGGGCTTGAAGTGTGTACACTACTACAAAAAACGCGATCGGAACAGAGTTATAGGCATCGGTTGTTGTCAAAAACCGATGCCTATAGTCGCGCGGGGTCTTTTTTATAATTTAAAAAATTTATATGCATCGATTTTAAACCAGAAACTGATGCCTATAGTCGAGCGGTATTTTTTTGTAATAAATAAAAGTTATATGCATTGGTTGTATACAGACACCGATGCCTATAAATTAATAGCATCGGTTGTTCGTCAATAACCAATGCGTATAATAATAAGATAATTAAAAATTTTTATTAAAATAAATAGACATCGGTCTTTGTCAAACAACCGATGCCTATATAATCCGGGAAAAATAAAAAACAACCGATGCCTATATAATCCGGGAAAAGTCAAAATGCATCGGTTGTTGTACATAAACTGATGCCTATAATTTAAATAAACCCGAAAAATATATAAGCATCGGTTCATGTAAAGCAACCGATGCCTATAACCAAATACGAGCATCGGTTGCTATTAGAACCAATGCCTATTCAAATTCATTACGCGTCCATTCGCGGGAATAAAGGTGATCATAAGTGGCTGAGCAAAAATTCAAAATATGAAGCATCGATTTTTATGACATTAACCGATGCACATAATAATAAAAATATCCAAAAATTTCCGTAAAATAAATAACATCGGTTTATGTGAAGCAACCGATGCCTATAACCAAACGAGAGCATCGGTTCTGTTGAAAAACTGATGCTTATTCAACTTTAATTACGCGTGCGCCGCGGAAAAAAAGTTAATAAAAACCGGCCGAAAAAACTTCAAAACATTAAGCGTCGGTTTATTACTGAACCCGATGCATATATAAATTAAAGTCTAGTATGATAATAATAGCATCGGTTTATTTTGCTATTTTCCACAACCTGATTCTTCCTAGAGCCTACTCTGTGTGTTTCCATTCATTAAACCGCTTGTAGTCTTTCATTGGATTTAATATAGGATTGGGTGGTTCATCCACTCATTTTGGTTTTAAAACTGTAAATGTTTAATATATAGGTAGCAATTTCTTATTGTTAATTGAAATAATACTTTGCGTGTTATTAATTGCTAGAATGCAATGATTACTATTTGCAGCACAGTTTGGACCTATTGGTCAACAAAAGGAAAAAGAGGAAGAAACATGGTGTGGAATCATCTTCCGGTAAGTTATTTCTTATGGTATTAACAATAAAATTTATCGGTTACCCTAGTACGCAAGTTAGTAAAGTTCTTCGACCCAAACGAGAGCATCGGTTCTGACTTTCATAGGATTTTTGTAGTGTACTCAACAACGAGGAGGCAATGAGTGTGGTTATTATATCATGAGGTATATGTATGACATTTGCTCCCAAGTCAGTATGAATTCTTCATTATACAAGGTACGTGTAAACTCATTTTTTAGTAGTAAGAATTACTGAATATTTTTTAAACTCCAAACCTAAACTTCATTTCAAAAATGACAAGTTGAAATTTTGAATTGGAATGTGTAGGAATCATATAGAGTTGAACCATACGAGCAAGAAACAATCGACGAAATTCGTGAGATATGTGCAGAATACATTACTCAATAAATTACTCGTATATATGTATTTTTTATTCTTATTTTTAATTACTTTTTCTTAGTTATTAAGTAATTTATTTGTAACTTAGTGCAGAATATTATGAAGACATCGGTGGATTTCCTCTGGATTTTCTTAGTTAATAATGTGACTTTTATTCATTCACAGGGAAAACCATGGAATGACAAACAAATAGCAGTAAAGAGGTTGTCGAAGGATTCAGAGTCGGAATTCAAGAATGAGGTGTTGTTCGCAGCCAAACTTCAACACAAGAATGGAGGAAAGGCTCTGGGGATTCTGCTTTGGAAGGAAACGAGATGCTTCTTATTTACGAGCTTTGTGATGTTGAACATGATAGATTCTATGAGGTTGGGGTTTGTTTGCTACTTGTGCGATGAAAATAATTAGTTCAACTTGAGTTTTATTAGATAGGATGGAAATTTCCGCATTTGAATTATTTATTACTGAATAGAATACTTTTTTATATCAATTTTCTGGACAGGTTTTAAAATAAATTTTTTGAAATTCTGGAAATTTTTTATCAAAAAATTTGTGCATCGGTTTGTTCAAACCGAAGCATATAATCAGATTTAGGCATCGATTTTTAACATTGTTATGTACATCGGTTCTTGACAACAAAACCGATGCATATAAGTAAAAAATCTATATCGATTACTCAACACCGACCGATGCCTATAGGTCACTATAGGCATCGGTTATGTAGAAAATAAACTGATGCCTGTAGTTAACCTGTACGCATCGGTTATGAGATACAAACTGATGCCTAAATCTCGCCACGAGGCATCATTGCTTTCAAAAACCGATGCGTATACATAGACATTAAGCATCGATTACATGTCAAAGCCGATGCCTATAGGTAAAATATAAGCATCGGTTGTGTTGAAAACAACCGATGCCTTTAGAGCACATTAGGCATCGGTTTTTGTAGAACGAAAATGATGCCTATAGTGTACCTATAGGTATCGGTTTTTATTATCGATGCATATAGTTCACCTACATGCATCAGTTATTTTCCAGAAACCGATGCCTTAGAGGACATTAGGCATCGGTTGTAGAATAAAATTGATGCCTATAGCTACACTATAGGCATCGGTTGTTTTACAAAAAATCGATGCGTTTAGTGAAAATTAGGCATTGGTATATAATCGAAACCGATACCTATAGTGCACCTATAGGCATTGGTTATTTCACAATAACCGATGCCTTTAGTGACTGTAGTTGGACAATAGGGCATCAGCTTGTGATGACTATATGCATCGGTTATGGTCAAACAACCGATGCATATGTCTATTATAGGCATCGGTTGTAAAACCGATGCCTAAAGTCCAGGTTATAGGCATCTGTCTAATAGGCATCGGTTGTAAAACCGATGCCTATTAGCAAAAACAACCGATGCTGTTGGGGGTTTTCTGTAGTAGTGGTAGCTCGGATCAGAGGAATTCGAAAAGGGTTGAGCATAGAAATCATAGCTCATATTGGAATAAAGTGAGTCAGGTGGAGTATAAGATTTGTACCTCAGTGAATAAGAGTTAAGAGTGGGTAGAGCATACAAATCATTGATCAAATAAGAAGAGAAAATGGGTGGAGTGTATGAAGTATGATTGTAAGAACTATGAGACAGGGCATGGGAATAAGGTCTCAGATTGTATGGATTCGAGGTGGGTGAAGCGTAGGGTTCATACATCAACGAATAAGAAATAGACACGGGTAGAGAGGAAAGGGAGCAGGTGGAGGATGATAGAACTTCTCCATGACATGATCATTCACCTCATTCCAAGATAGCATGGGGTCGGTCTTTGCATTATGAAGCAATGTAAGTGCTCGACCCTGTAACAAAAACGAGAAGATTCACATCTTGACATGATCCATTGTGAGGACCTTGAGGGGAAGTGAATGAGTCACAGTGTCATACTCATGAAAAAGGGAAGTGGATCCTCGCTCGGAAGCCCATGGAACAATGGGATTAGGTCGTATAAGAAATCCTCGATGTCATAGGCTCGCATCTCAGGACTAAGTGGGATTGCAAGCCGCAAAATTTCAGTATCAGCATAAAGGGTTCGATATTCGCCATGAATATTGTGAGGAATGTCAAATTACGAAGGCACTAGATGATTAAACATTTTATGGGTTGCTAAATCTTGAATCAGTTGACATCATCGATGTACCTTATATACACAACACTCAATAAACGAGATCAAATTTCACAGACTGGAGACATGAAAAGCGAAAAAAAACAAAAATAAAGCACGAACAAGATACAAAAATGATACATTATTACAAATGTTTAAGAATCGCCCGTAAGAGAATAGCGTCGATCACAGCGATGTGAGATGATTCCAGTTGAATCCCTCGAGGAAGACTAACTGGAATCAATTTTTGTGTTAGAATCATGAATGAGAAAATAAAGAAAAACTTATGCTAAATACGTTATCAAAGTTTGGTTTTTGAGTTTTTAAAATCTATGATAATGATTTAAATGATGAGAAACCAGATAGAAGACTTTGAAAAGATTAATAAAATGGGGGTCTAGTGTTCTAAACACTTCTTTTTGACCAATTGAGAATTTATTGAACAATTAATTTACAATCAATTGAGAATTTTTGTGTTAGAATCACGTATATTAATCACGTTTGTCAATGGGTTGGTGGGTTTAAATAGGTGAAACTAGTGAAAGATGGTACTTTTTTTTACAAACAAGACCGAAAAATGGCTTTCGGTCGATCGACCGTCGATTGGCCATCAATTAAAGTGTCTCTGCCATTAATGATGTGTCGATCAACAAAAGATATCGATGCTTTTAAAACTGTTTTAATTTTATTCCAATTACAACGATTATTTACCATTATCTTTATGTAAATTCTTTAAAATTAAAATTCTTACTGTGTAATTATCATTTAGAACAAGATGAGAAAATACAAAAAGTAATATATAATAGAAGACAAAATAAATGATCAAAATATCCGATTATTGATGGATTGCAATCTATGTCTACAACATATCACCTCTATATATTAATGCAAAATCCTCCCAACCTGTGTGTTTGATTCGCATGCTTTGTCTGACAAATAAAAATTTTTGGTGCTTCGTTTGCTTATGTGTCATCCGAGCCTAATATATACATAATCTAATATTTTTTTTCTTATATTGTATCTTGCCTAATTTAATATTTTCCTTTTATTATTATATTCTGCCAAATTTAATAATTCTCATTTATTGTATTTTGCCTAATTAATAATTTTCTTTTATTCTTCTAATATAAAAATATAAATAAATTATTTATTATTAGTTAAATTTTTTTAAAATCTGTTATTTAACTAAAAATCAAATTAGATATGAAACAATTTAAATTACAAAAATACTTAATTATGAAATTAATTAAATAATTTGTATTTATAATCAAAGTTAAAATAATTTTAATTCTAAATTTTCAAATATTAAATATAAGTATATTACGAGTTATTTTCAAAAATCTAAGTATGTAACTAAGTATTAGTGATGAATTCAATTAGCCATAAAAAACATAAAATTATATAATAATTATTTATAAATATCAATTGGAAACTTGTACAATGAGACACATGTCGAGAGTAATAACTATTGGATATTTCAAATATGTAACTAATAATTATTAACGAATTTAATATAAGTATTAATTATTTAATAATAATAATAAATTAATAAATATTAGACATTTTTTGAAAATGTGACATCTTTTAAATTTTTATAAGGATATAATAAAATTATTAACGAATTTAATCTAAATATTAAAATATAAAATAATTTAATATACAATAATTAATAAATAGATTAGACATGTATAGGGCACGGGTTGAGAATACATCATTTGAATTTCTTATTTTTTATTTAAAAATTAATTCTCACAGATACTTTTTATATTTATTTATTTTATAAATCTCGTATAATACACGAGTGTTAAACTAAGTAATATCAAATATTACAAAAAGATGTTTAAAATACGTTTGGCAACTATTTATTTCCTACAACCACCGCGAGTACATTATAAGTTGTTTCTAAATTACAATTCTAGGAAATAAAAACTCTATGCAAGCATAGCACAATCTGCAAAAAGATAATAATAATAATAATAATAATAATAATAATAATCAGATGAACTAATTATAACAGATGAAGAGTCCAAGCAATGTACCATTTCTCACAAGAAAACTTGGCAGCTCAACGAACTTTAATTATTCCTTCACTTGGGTGAATGTAAAGATTGCCTACAAAACCTTAATTATTGAACCAATGCTCTTCTCTCACAGCAGGGATGTTAATGTTTGCCCGCAAAATCCCTGTACAGATTCAAGTTTTCAGACTAGACAAAGGATAATAATTAAAGAAATGTCAATAAATTCTGAATTAAAAGAAAATCAAATCAAAAAAATAAATTAATTAAAATATCATTGGGTGTATTATTTTGGTCCCAATTTTATTACATTGGCTAGCCCTAAGATCAAAAGTAGACTAGAGATTTTCCCATCTAGCAAAACTATTTGAAACTGAAGATTTAAATTAGAATCTTTTGTCGATTTTTCCCTTTTTCTCGAACTAACTAATTAAAAAATCCAATACTCACATAAGCCAAATTATAAGACATCAAAGGATACATAGACCAAAAGCTCAGAACAAAGTTAGCTTAATTTGTACACAAATCAAGAAATTATATACACAAGACCAAAAGAAAGCATAAAAGTTAAATCTGTAAAAAAAAAAAAAAGGCTTACAACTTTAGAGGGCACTTCCAAAACTGTGATGTTATTTTGTTGTAAATTGGATTAATTCTAATTAAATAGTACAACAATAATTCATGTTAATGAATTATATAGGATTAATCTATGTGTCGTGTAGATAATTGTAGTATTTTGAATTTCTCAAATCCATTTATTGGTGAGTGAGAAATGATGCTTGGAAGTTGAACGGTTTGCTTTAATACTTTATCGGTTATCCCACATTGAAGGTTAGTCAATGTGGAAGAGAGTTTAAAAATGATTACATTTCTTTAATGTGTATCAAGTGGGCCAGAGAGTGTTGTGGGCTTTATGTAAACGAAGCTCACGCGGGCTCTTGGACTTGGGTTCGCCAGTCCGCCTTCGGCGAAGCCGATGGCGGAACCGAGCCCAGGCCTGGGACTTGGGACTTGGGCAATTGGTCCGTGTGGGATTCGGGTTCTGGCTCAACCCTGGTTTCTTTTTTGAACCTACACGCACCTGAAAAGTTGTTAAGCTTTTGAACTCTTCCTGACCGTTACGAAATGTTCAGACGTTTCTAAAACATTCGAATTCAAACTTGCAATGCATCTGTACGCTGAACCAGTCCAGGTTCATGCTGGCTATACCTGACTGTTTGAATGACTTAATGACGCCTTTAAAGGACGTCATTAAGTAGGCTGTAACCTCCCAGATGGCAGCCCTATATAAGGGTGAGCACTCCAATTCATTTTTCACTTTCCATACGAAATATAACCTTATTCACCTGAAACCAACAAAGGACATAACACAGCATATTATCTTTCTGCATTCTGTCTTTTCTGTATTTCATAACTCAGTCCACTTTAGACCAGTTCGCCGGAGCTCTGGTATTAACGGTGTTGTTATACCAGAGACGTAAGTCGTTTTATCTTTGGGAACGATTTGCCAAAACCGAAGGGCACTACCGGGGCAAAATCGTTTTGCGGAAAGAGATCTTCTCGAATCGACTTTTTATTTTTCTTTGTTTTATTTTCAAGTTTTAGTGATTATTACAATTTCCCTTTTTGTGCTCGATTCAGAGTTGTACTAATTTCTAACAATCGCAAAACGATTTTTTTTTGTAATTTTTAATTTGTAAGTTGTAATATCCCTGACTGGAAAAAGATGTCAACCTCAAGCACTCCGACGAGCGACACTATTCCGGCCATCACCTCCACCACTTCGGCGACAACCACTGCCCCCGCAGTAATGAACACCACGACAATTGGCATGTCTACGTCAATCTTGAACACTACTCAGGCTGAGATCATTCTCAACCCAGAAAAACTCGATTTCTTACTCGAGACGCTGACGAAGCGCATGACCCAGTCGAACCCATCCATAACTTCGGCTGTTGGAACGATCCCTTTTGGAATAGGTACTTCGGTCCAAAATATGTCAGCTCCGGTTGTCACCCATCTCATTGGGATGACGGGAACTTCGGTTCCAAGTTTGTTTGCAACTGCTCCCCAAACAGATTCAACTATTTTGAATACCCATTCAACGGGTTCGATGGGGACTTTTGTACTAACGATGAACGCGCCGGTGCACTCCTCACGGATCATGCCCGCGGCGGCAGAGAAGCCTCCAAAATTCAATGGAGAAGGCTTCAAAAGGTGGCAACAAAAGATGCTTTTCTACCTCACGATGCTTGGCTTCGCTAACTTCGTGAAGGAAGACGAACCACCTATTCCGGATAAGGATGAGATGAGTTTCCATGTTCACGCTGCCTACGATAATTGGCATAATGGGGACTATCTGTGTAAAGGTTTACTGTTAAGTGGCCTAGAAAATAGCCTGAGTAATGTGTACTCGAATGTAAAGACCTCCAAGAAAATCTGGGAGGCACTTGAGAAAAAATACAGTTCCGACGAGGCTGGAACTAGGAAATTTGTAGTCACGAACTTCATGGACTACAAGATGGTTGACTCTCGCCCGGTTATGGAATAAGTTCAAAAGTTCCAAATGCTGGTGAATGATGTCCACGCCGAGGGGATGATTCTTCCGTATGCTTTCACGGTGGCTGCCATGATTGATAAACTTCCACCGAGCTGGAAAGACTTCAAGACATACCTCAAGCATAAACGAAAGGCGATGTCACTTGAAGACGTTATCCGGAAGGTGCGAATTGAGTCCGAAGTTCTAGCTCAGTACAAGAATTCGAAAAGTTCGGATGAACCTCGGGTGAACCTACTTGAACGAGGAGACAACTCGAAGAAGAGGCCGCGTCCTGGCAACTCAAAGCCTAAAGCTCCCTCTTCTAAGAAGTTCGAAGGCAATTGTTACAATTGCGGTTATCCTGGACACATGTCTAAGAACTGTCGCAAGCCTAAGCAGAAGAAGGCCAAACCGAGTGCCCAACTAGCCGAGAGGGAGTTGACTAGTGATGACCTCGTTGCGGTTATCACTGAAGAAGCTAACATAATCGAGAACCGTGGTCGATGGTTCATCGACACTGCTGCAACCGCCCATGTGTGTGCTGATCGGAGCTTGTTCTCCAAATACCTTCCTTGCGAGGGAAGGAATTTGAACATGGGAAATCAAGCTTCTTCGGAAGTTGATGGTACTGGTACGGTTGTCCTCAAAATGACTTCCGGCAAGGAGATCACTCTGAATGAGGTGCTGCACGTTCTGGACATCCGGAAGAACTTAGTCTATGGTTCAATACTAGTTAGTCATGGCTGTAGACTTGTATTTGAGGCTAATAAGTTTGTATTTTCTAAGTTTGGGATACCACTAGGTAAGGGTTACCTTATAGATGGTTTTTTCAAACTAAGTGTAATGGCTATATGCCCAAAAAAAGTCATTAATAAAATTGCTTCTGATTCCTCTTACTTGACTGAGTGCTCTAGCTTATGGCATTGTAGATTAGGCCACGTTAATCTAAATGCAATAAAACATTTATCAAATCTCAATTTACTTAAGGTAAATGAATTTTTTAATAAAAGTAAGTGTGAAATTTGTGTAGAAGCAAAAATGACTAAGTTGTCGTTCAAATCGGTAGAAAGGAGCACGACACCTTTAGAATTAATTCACACGGATGTATGTGATTTAAAGTTTGTGCAAACTAGAGGTGGTAAAAAGTATTTTATTACTTTTATTGACGATTGCACAAGATACTGTTACCTTTATCTTTTGAGAGGTAAAGATGAGGCTATTGAAGCTTTCAAGAACTTCAAAAATGAAGCCAAAAATCAACTTAACTGCAAAATCAAATCTATCCGGAGTGATAGAGGAGGGGAATACGTAGCTCCGTTTGAGGAATTGTGCAATGAAAGTGGCATAATTCATCAAACTACAGCTTCGTACTCACCTCAATCAAACGGAGTTGCAGAACGCAAGAATCGTACTTTGAAAGAGATGATGAATGCGTTGTTGATTAGTTCTAGGTTACCGGAGAACATGTGGGGGGAAGCTGTTTTAACAGCTAACTATATCCTCAATAATATTCCACTTAAAGGTAGGGACGAAACTCCCTACGAGTTGTGGAAAGGAAGGAAACCTTCTTATAAATACCTCAAAGTGTGGGGGTGTTTAGCGAAGGTAGAAGTGCCTCTACCGAAACAAGTGACAATCGGACCCAAAACGGTTGATTGTATTTTTATTGGTTATGCACTGAATAGCAGCGCCTACCGATTTATAATCCATAGGTCGGATGTTCCGGACATGAATGTCGGAACCACCATTGAGTCAAGGAATGCAATATTCTTTGAAGACATCTATCCTTGTAAGGATAAAGGTGCATCCAGTTCAAACACTGGTAATGCTGAAGGAACTACAAGTCACGAACTTGTGGGGGTTGAACCTAAGTCTCGCAAATGACCCAGTTCAGCACTTGAAGCTCTAATTCCTAGACGGAGCACTCGAGCTAAAGTTGCAAAGGACCTCGGTCCTGACTATGTGGTTTTTCTTTTGGATGAAGACCCAAATTCACTGAAAGAAGCTTTCTCACGAACTGATAGTTCATTTTGAAAGGAAGCTGTACAGAGCGAGATCGATTCGATCATGCAGAACCATACGTGGATTCTAACTGATTTACCTGAAGGTTGTAAACCTTTAGGTAGTAAATGGATTCTGAAACGAAAGTTCAGAGCTGATGGATCAATCGATAAGTATAAAGCTCGTTTGGTTGTGAAAGGATTTCTCCAGAAGGAGGGTTATGATTTCTTTGACACATACTCTCCTGTGACGAGAATTTCCTCTATTCGGGTGCTTCTAGCGATTGCTGCTTTGCACAATCTTTAGATTCACCAAATGGATGTAAAGACTGCTTTTCTAAATGGCGATTTAGAAGAGGAAATCTATATGGAACGACCTGAAGGTTTTGTAAAACCTGGACAAGAAAGAAAGGTGTGCAAACTTGTTAAGTCTTTGTATGGCTTGCAACAAGCACCTTTGCAATGGCACTTGAAATTTGACGAAGTGATGATGTCAAATGGCTTCAAGATAAACGATTGCGACAAGTGTGTCTACATTAAGAATACTAAAGACAAATTTGTTATAGTATGTCTTTATGTAGATGATATGTTAATCATGGGCAGCAACCTACAAGTGATTAACGAGACGAAACTCATGCTAAAAAGAAATTTTGACATGAAGGATCTCGGAGTTGCTGACACTATTCTTGGCATAAGAATCATAAGAACTCCATATGGAATTATCTTATCACAATCTCATTACATTGAAAAAGTGATCAAGAATTTCAATGCACACGATAGTCTTCCAGAAAAGACACCTATGGAACTCGACGTTCAATTGAGTAAGAATAGAGGCGATCCTGTTGCTCAGAAGGACTATGCTAGGATCATTGGATGTTTGATGTACATCTCCAACTGTACAAGACCTGATCTAGCTTGCTCGGTAAACAAACTGAGTCGATATACAAGTAACCCAAGTGGAGAACACTGGAAAGCGCTTGTGAGAGTTTTGAGATACTTAAAGTATGCTCTGAACTTTGGGCTACATTATGGTAGACACCCCAGGGTACTTGAAGGTTACTGTGATGCAAACTGGATATCTGATACAAAAGACTCTCTGTCAACAAGTGGATATGTGTTTGTAATAAGGGGAGGAGTTGTTTCTTGGAGATCCACTAAACAGGCATGTATAGCCCGATCCACCATGGAATCAGAATTTATCGCTTTAGACAAAGCAGTTGAAGAAGCTGAATGGCTTCGTAACTTTTTAGAAGATATTCCATGTTGGGAGAAACCCGTGCCGCCGGTTATGCTTCACTGCGATAGTCAAGCTGATATTGAGAGGGCAAGAAGTGGTTTGTATGACGGTAAGTCTCGACATATTCGTCGGAGACATAACACCGTGAGACATCTGTTATTGAGTGGGATTATCTCGGTTGACTATGTAAGGTCAATAGATAATCTAGCGGATCCATTCACTAAGAACATAGCTCGAGATCAGATGTACAAGTTGCTTGAAGGAATGGGAGTGAAATCCACATCTTAAAGATAATTGTAGTGGAAACCCAACCATGATGAGTGGAGATCCCACAAACTTGGTTCAATGGGAAAACTAAACTGCAAAAGTCTGGGTAAGTAAAACTCTACGACCCTATTCCTTAAACGCAAAAGTAGAGTTTATAATCTGTCATGTGGTGAGGTTAAATCTCTGATTCTTAATGATTCTTGTGAAGGTCTTTGACTTGAGTATGACAGAATGCTGATTTGAAGAATCACCTATGTAAGAGAGAAGTGAGGGCCGCTTCTACTGAAGCTTATGAATCCAAAGAAGTTGTCCATGGCCAGAAACGGACATAAGCGTGAGAACGGAAGAATTTTGAGACCTTAGTGGGTTGGTACTATTGTCTAGTATACACAAAGGAGAATAGTTCAAGAATTATATTCACTAATCCGCCGGTATGCTCGGTAGTATTAACTAAGGAGGATTCAAGGCCATAAGCCACCTATCCCTATTCTCTATTGTCTCTTAAGGACTGAGCTATGTATTTGCATTCATGCATTTCGTTTTTGGAGTTTCTCACTCATGTGGGGGATTGTTGTAAATTGGATTAATTCTAATTAAATGGTACAAAAATAATTCATCTTAATGAATTATATAGAATTAATCTACGTGTCGTGTATATAATCTTAGCATTTTGAATTTCTTAAATCCATTTATTGGTGAGTGAGAAATGATGCTTGGAAGTTGAACGGTTTGCTTTAATGCTTTATCGGTTATCCCACATTGAAGGTTAGTCAATGTGGAAGAGAGTTTAAAAATGATTACATTTCTTTAATGTATACCAAGTGGGCCAGAGAGTGTTGTGGGATTTGTGTAAACGAAGCTCATGCGGGCTCTTGGACTTGGATTCGCCAGTCCGCCTTCAGCGAAGCCGATGGCGGAGCCGAGCGGATCTTAGCTCGAGCCCGGACCCAGACCCGGACCTCGGACCTCGGTCCTGGGTCCTGGGTCCTGGGTCCTGGGCTCTGGGCCTGGGACTTGGGACTTGGGTCTTGGGTCTTGGATCTTGGGCAATTGGTCCGAATTGGCTGGTCTGATTGAGGTGGTCCGTGTGGGGTTCGGGTTCTGGCTCAACCCCGGTTTCTTTTTTGAACCTACACGCACCTGAAAAGCTGTTAAGCTTTTGAACTCTTCATGACCGTTACGTTTCTAAAACTTTCGAATTCAAACTTGCAATGCATCTGTACGCTGAACCAGTCCAGGCTCATGCTGGCTATACCTGACTGTTTGAATGACTTAATGACGCCTTTAAAGGACGTCATTAAGTAGGCTGTAACCTCCCAGATGTCAGCCCTATATAAGGGTGAGCACTCCAGTTCATTTTTCACTTTCCATACGAAATATAACCTAATTCACCTGAAACCAACAAAGGACATAATACAGCATATTATCTTTCTGCATTCTGTCTTTTCTGTTTTTCATAGCTCAGTCCACTTTCGACCAGTTCGCCGGAGCTCTGGTATTAACGGTGCTGTTATACCCGAGACGTAAGTCGTTTTATCTTTGGGAACGATTTGCCAAAACCGAAGGGCACTACCGGGGCAAAATCGTTTTGCGGAAAGAAATCTTCTCGACTCGACTTTTTAGTTTTCTTTGTTTTATTTTCAAGTTTTAGTGATTATTACAATTTCCCTTTTTGTGCTCGATTCAGAGTTGTACTAGTTTCTAACATATTTTGAATAACCACCTCAATTTCAGCTCCCATCTTTCTTTTCGATCACATAGAAAATACTCTTTCAGATAAATTTCTAGGAAAAAAAAATTCAAACTTTAAACCTATACCAGTTTTTGCTACAACACGTGAGTGTGCAATTAGACAAAAGTCAATAATAAAATAAGTGAATGGATGATAATTTACTCCAACCTCGAATCGAATATTTAATAGTCAATTCTTTGACATCACGCGTCATAAATTCTTCTTTTATTAATAAAACCAGACCTAAGGCAGATAGTCGAGATTGAAATAATAGCAAGTGAACACATAAAAATAAATGATAAAGACCATTAAGGATACAATAATTTTACACATACAAGATTATCACTTAGGCTCGAATGGTACGATCCCTCCGTCACCATCCCAGAGGGGCTATAATTGGAGATACTTTTTCAACTCTCTCAAAATGGAATCTATTAATCGTACTCTGGCAACTTTACGTAAGGCAGAGTTTGCTTTTACATCAAAAGTTAAGGGATTCCGATAGGGCGCGGATATGCATACCTGTTTATCTATGAGTTCACCCCATTAAAATTTTTTATTAATAAAATATCAAAATTATCCTCAAATTTTAAACACCCCCAACTTCATCTTTTTCAACCCTCCACAACAGCTCCCTTCCACCGCCACCGCTACCAGCTCCATCTCCATCACCACCGTCACCACGGCCGAGAAACGGACTCCCAGGATCTCTGCCCGTTGCCGCCGTTAAACGCCCAACACAGTTTTCCGACGGAATCACCGGAGTAACGCCGACATTGCGTCCAATAAAGGTGATGAAGATGATGAGTTTTCCTCACCCAAGGGGTTGCTAAATGGCAGGGAGAGTTCCGTTGGCAGTGGATCAACTTCTAGAAGGGTTTTTGCTGACATAGAAGTAGGGAATGCCAATGCTTCTACTTTTATTCTTCCTCTACTTCTGGATCCGGTTCGGGCTCCCCGGGAAGGTCCGTTTCATACCTCTCCATAGAAAACAGTTTAATCTCAAGAAATTCAATTCCCAAGTCACCTGACTTGAATGAGATTCAGACTATTGGGTCGTTGCATCGGTCCATGTTCAAGGCCCAGTGCATAAGGAATCTGAATCTCCAGGCGGTGATGACGGAAACGGAGGTGGTGGCGGTGATGGTGGAAAATGGTGGAGGGTTGAAGAAGATGAATTTGAAGTGTTTAAAATTTAAGGATAATTAATGAAATTTTTCTTAATGGGGGTAAACTAATAGAAGAACGGGATGCGTATATTCGCGCCCAATATGATATTCTATTATCTATTAATGTAAAATTTAATTTCTTACTTGTGTTCTTCAAGTTCTATGTAGACAACACAATATAATAATCTAAAATAAGAGGTAGATGCATTGGTTTATGGTGGAAATTTACATTTACATTAACCAATCATGTTATTCTCTTCAAGAAGCATACAAATTTAGATACACGAAAAAAATGCAAACATGGTAAATAAATAGGCATTTGCTATTTCTTCGGTAAGATCCTGAAGGGGTGAATTGGTGTTTTCTTTCCGCCTTCTAGTAGTTTCCAAGTCATAATCTTGTAAAGTCACCACCCGAAAATTTGAGATGTCCACGCTGAACTTCAAAATTGGGCTGCAATCATGAGAAACACCCGAAGATATCTTTGGGATCCTGAATCATCAATAATTCTGAACGCCCAGGCAAAAGCACAAGGCAAGGCAAAATAACTACAATAATAAAATACCCAATTATGAAAATTTCTCAGTTCTAAAAAAACAAAATTTCAAGGCACAAATGTGACAAAACGAACAAGGAAAAAATAAAAATGGAAGTTCTAGGGTTTCCAAAATTTTTGGGGATTTCAGTAATACCTTACATAAACCAACAATACAATACTACAATTATTAGCGGCATGGTGGTGCTCAAAATCTATATCAATGATGCTTATGATGCGATGGGTCGAGGAGCCATGGTATATTTTGTTGCAACACCTAACCGCGGGAAATAACTTTTCATGCGACTAGGCGGTGATGGTGTTGTTATTACGGAGGAAGGTGGTGATGAGGTGACTATGTACGGTGTGCGGGTGTTGTAAGTTTTGGTTGTAAAAATATTTTTGTGATAGAAGTTTTTTTGTCCTCTATTCTCCTCTGTTGATAATTTTACTTTTGACAATATTTCCTTTTTTAGTTGTATGTCTTTCTTGGGCACAAAAAACATAACACTCTAGATTTTGTTTCCTAATTTGTATCTAAGACTTTAATTAGTCTCCTAGATTATGTTTAAGAATTGGTTTGATTGTTTACCAAGTATAGGACTCCTCTATTTAAGACAAGGAGAAGACACAAAAAAAAATTAATGTTTTTGACGCACGGATTTAACAGAGCAGGACGACGCAATCATCAAGAAAGAACACAAGCAAGTTAAGATCAAGAAGGTCTTCGAAGTTGCTTGACCAACGGAGTAGATCATCCTTCACGGCGACAAGTATTTTAGTATCATAGTGTTTGATACTTTAGTTTTCATATATTACTTTATATCTTTTATGTGTGATCTTGAACAAGAAAAGTAATATAGTTTTCGGGTTTGTACACCCAAGTTCACAAGTACTTTTATTTATGAACGAAATTTAAATTGCTATGTTTATCTTTTATATTTCTGCTGCTTAATTTTGCTAAACGCCTGTTGATGTTAGTTTCGGTGATTGTAACACCGAAAGAAACATCATTTACTAATACTTATTTTCATTAACCATAGATCTACAAATCTACAATTGGCATCTAGAGTAGGTTACTTAACGTACTAAGTACTGATCCTTATTTGATAGGTGCAATGGATGCTCAAGGCAATCCAAAGCCTCCGATCCTCAATGGAGAGAACTACTCTCTCTTGAAACCGAGGATGCGGTGGAATATAAAGAATATTGACAAACGAGTGTTGAGAACCATTCTGGTTGGATGGGAGAAGCCACGAGTTACCGATGCTGATGGAGACACTATCATCTAGAAAGAAATAAATTGGACCGCTGATGAAATAGCCGCTTTAAACTGGAATTCCAAGTGCATCAACACCCTTCGTGGATATGTTGACTCAAGCTAATATAAACTTATCAAGAAGTGTGATTCAGCAAAGGATGTATGGGACGCATTACAAAGGGTGTGTGAAGGAACCCAGAGCGTGAAGAGATAAAGACTAAGAATGCCGACATCTACCTTCGAGGCAATGAGGATGGATGAAAAAGAGTCCATCATGGATTATTCCATGAGACTCTCAGATATTGAGAACGAGTGCGGAGAGTTTGGTGAACCAGTAACAAACTCACGTCTTGCGGGAAAGCTACTAAGATCCATCTCAAAGAAATTCAGCATTAAGGTGGTAGCCATAGAAGAATTCAAGGACACTGATGATCTAGGTTTCGAAGCTTTTGTTGGATCACTCAAGACATTTGAGATGGAACATCTTGGTTCCAACTCAAAAGAGAAGAATTTTTCTCTCTCCTCTAATGTTAACTCCGATAACAATAATGAAAAAGGGTTACTTAAAAAGATCGAAACTACCACACGTGAGGAAGAAGAAGTGTCTTATGTAACTCAACGCTTTAACAAGTTTTAAAGAAGAAAAACAACATTGGATGATCAAGTACAAAGATCAAGCCACAGGTTCCTACACCAAAATTTTCTGGGCGCACACTTTCCAGATCCCAGTCTTCGACTTCCGTATCCAATACATCTAGCTCCCCAAAGCCCCTCAATGAAGTTCAATGTCATTAATGCAAAGGTTGGGGACACTATAAAAATAAATGCGTGAACACTCTCAGAAAGAAAAGCATGATTGCTATAGAGTACATTGAAGATGACAATGTTTCTGACTCTCCTAAATCAGTTTAAGCCTTATTCTCTAATGTTGTGTGGGATGATGACATCCGTGTTGGTAACACCGAAACCAACACCTTGTGCCTGAATGAAGAGGTTGATGAATCTCTTGACGAGTACGAGAAGCTAAGCTTTGAGCACAAGCAATTATTTGCTAGTTGGGGAAAACAATTACTCAAATTCAAAGATCTTATGATCGAGGTGGACAAACTGACCAAGGAAAAGGATGATCAACTTAATATAATTGTCCGATTGGAGTCGTCATACACCAAAAAGGATGTTGAGCTAGAACGAGGGAGAACTGAATTGAGGAAGGTTCAAGGAACCATCACAAAACTCAACAAGGGCAAGGCAAAGCTTGACGAAATTCTGGATATGAGTTTCCCAGAAACCTCAAGACACAGAATCGGCTACAAACCAAATCAGCCAACACCAGCATCAAACCAAGAATAGAAATCGACCAAACGCCACAAGAAGAGAAGAAGACAGTATGTGCGTCATCACTGTGGTGATCCAGGTCACATTTGACATTTCTGCTGGAAAATTCTTGGCGAGAAAAGGCATTTTCAGATGACAAGGGTGTCTGCTGATTCCCATGACAGTTTCCATGTTACTACACCAAAACCAACACCAGGTTCAAACAGGTCTGGGTCAAAAAGAATGAGATCAAATGCAATATGATCTATACATCCCTAAAATCCCACGTTCCTCGAGCCTGGTACTTCGACAGTGGCTACTCCAAGCACATTATCGGCTCTGAGAATCTACTATCCAACATCGTCAGATTTCAAAGAGGAAAGGTAAAATATGGTGGAGGTGCAAATGGCTAGATCATTAGCCAATGAACTCTTCATGTTCCTGGTATTGTAAAGCTCGAGATTGTTTTGTTGGTAGAAGGTCTTACTACAAACCTGATAAGCATAAGCCAGCTCTGCGATGGTGGTTTCAGTGTTAGGCTCAATTGTGAGAAGTGTGAAGTCTAGGACGAGGATGGAGCTTGCATAGTCACTGGTCAGAGGACTTCAGATAACTGCTACAAAATCAATGGTGATGTATTTTGCAAGCTGTCTCAATTGAGTGATGCTGAGATGTGGCATCAAAAACTCGGGCATGTCAACTACAAGATGTTGGAAAGGTTATCCAAAAATGAAGCTGTGAATGAGCTTCCTAAGCTCAACACCAACATCATCCCTATTTGCGAGGCATGTCAAGAAGGAAATCAAGTTAGGGTGCCACATCCAAATGTACAAAGTCTCACTACCTCATATTATTTCGAACTCCTTCATATGGATCTTTTAGGACCACTTGAAGTTGAAAGCCTTGCTGGTAAAAGGTATGTTCTTGTGATTGTAGATGATTTTTCTCGTTTTAATTGGGTAGAGTTTTTAAAAGAAAAGTCTGAGGCTCTCGAAGCATTTAAAAAACTTGCAAAAAGGTTGTGTGTGCGATTTGGTGTGAATATTGGTAGAATTAGGTCTGATCATGGAAAAGAATTTGAGAATGCATCTTTTTCAAACTATTGATCAAAAGTAGGTATAAGTCTTGAGTTTTCACCACCGATCACCCCCCAACAAAATGACATAGTTGAACGTAAAAATAGGTCTTTTGTTGAGATGACTAGGACAATGCTCATTTCTAATGGCATTGCAAAATGTTTTTGGGTTGAAGCTATGAGTACTGCATGTCATATAATAAATAAGGTGTACTTTAGACCAGGGTCCAGTGTCACTCCCTATGAATTGCTGTTGGGAAAAAAACCGAACTTGAGTTACTTTCACGTCTTTGGATGTGTTTGTTATATGCTTAACGATATAAATCATCTTGCAAAACTTGATCCAAAAAGTGATAAATGCATCTTCATGGGATATTCCCAAAATTGCCATGCATATAGGATTTTTAATCTTAGGACACGTATCATGTTTGAGTCGATTAACGTCAAGTTCGATGATTTGATGAGTGGTGTTAAACCTGCTGAGGGTAATGATATGGTATATGATCAAAACCTCAAGATAATTTCACGTTCGTATAGATGAAAGTGCAGGTGTTGAAATCGAAGACGCGGGCGTTGAAACTGAAGAAACTAGTGGTGACAGTTCTGGTGACTTAACATCAAACCCAACACCTACTCAAGCTGCTCCAAAGTCAGATTCTAATCTAGATGAAGGAGATTCAACTAATCTCATTGACTTACATCAGAGGGATATACCATCAAGAATTCATAGGAACCATCCCATGGGCCAAATCATTGGAAATCTCGATGAAAGAAGTACAAGAAAGCGGCAGATAAACTTCAAAGAAATGTTTAGGTATGTTTGTTTATCTACTATCTGTTCTAAAATTCGAGAGTCTTTATATCTTTCCAAAATAGAGCCCAAGCGTGTGGAGGATGCTCTTAAGGATGCATTATGGGTAAAGGCAATGCAAGAGGAGTTGGATCAATTTGCCAAAAATGATGTTTGGGATTTAGTTCCTCGTCCAGAAAATACTTATGTAACGGGAACAAAGTGGATTTTCAAGAACAAAACGAATGAGGCAGGCAATATTGTGAGGAACAAGGCTCGATTAGTTGCACAAGGATACACTTAAATTGAGGGTATCGATATTGATGAGACTTTTGCTCATGTTGCTCGCATTGAATCTATAAGACTTTTACTTGTTGTTGCTTGTCATATAAAAATATCTCTACATCAAATGGACATAAAGAGTGCTTTTCTTAATGGATTTTTAAGAGAAGAAGTGTTTGTTGAGCAACCTAAAGGGTTTGTAGATCCCCACAAACCAGACTTTGTTTTAAAATTGAAAAAGGCTTTATATGGTTTAAAACAAGCTCCCAGAGCATGGTATGAAAGGTTGACTCAACACTTGCTCTTTTTAAATTTTAGACCTGAGGAAGTTGACAAACCATATTTCTTCTTAGATCAAATAAGAAAATCTTGATTGTCCAGATTTATGTAGATGGTATAATTTTTGGATCTACTAATGAGCAGATGGTGAAAGATTTTATATCTCGAATGTCTGACACTTTTGAGATGAGCATGGAAGGTAATCTCTCTTACTTTCTTGGTTTGAAAATTAAATAATTGGATGATGGTATTCTTCCCTCTCAGACCAAATATGCTAAGAACCTTGTTAAGAAATTTTGGTTAGAGAATAAAACACATAAGAAAACACCATTAGGCAAAACCACAAAACTGTCAATAGATGATGTTGGTAATGGTGTTGATAACACCATATATAGGAGCATGATAGGAAGTCTTTTGTACTTGACAGCGAGTAGGCCTGATATCATGTATAGTGTGTGTGTATGTGTTAGATATCAGTCAAACCCTAAAGAGTCACACCTAGAAGTTTTTAAACGAATCATTAGATATATAGCTGGTACAACTGAATTGGGTGTTCAATATTCTAAAGAAACTAGTACTGAACTCATGGGTTATACTGACTCGGACTGGGTTGGGGATATTGTGGATAGAAAGAGTACTACAGGGGGTTGTTTTTTCTTGGGTAATAATCTTATCTCATGGTATAGCAAAAAACAAAATTGCATTTCTTTTTCTACAGATGAAGCCGAGTATATTGCAGGTGGAAGTGCTTGTACACAGTTTTTATGGATGAACCAAATGATAGAGGACTACGGTCTATATAGTAGAATATTTACTGTGCTCTGTGATAATTCCAGCGCCATTGATATCTAAAAAAATTCAGTGCAGCACTCACGAATCAAACACATTGACATAAGGTACCACAATATTTGTGACTTGGTTGAGAGGAAGATAGTTAGTCTCGAGCACATAGAAACAGACAATAAGCTTGTTGACATCTTCATAAAGGCATTAAATTTGGAGACCTTTTCTCACTTGAGAAGAGATCTCGGAATGTGCATTGTCTAAGTCCGTGTTAGTTTTGATTTTCTGACACCAAAATTGCATCAGTCATAACATCTGTTTATTTATGCATGCATTTTTATTTTCTTTTTCATACATAATCTGAATGTATTGGGTCTGGTTGAAAGTTCAATAAGGTCATGTGTTTTAATAAAAATGGAGGCAAAAAGATTAACCTCTTCAATTAGGTGTTTGTAGAGCTTTCCCGCAGAAACTGGTTTTCTCCCAGGTCCAAAAATAAGAGGTGTTAACAACATTTGCTGAAGATAAGATATTTCTCTTCAAATCTATAAAAAGATGAAGAAAATCTGGATTAAAAATGACTCAATCTTTAAGTTTCACCTCATTGAGTGATTTTGACATAGTCATTGACTTGGGTTAAAGGGTTTGTTTTCATTGACTTCACGTAAAGAAATGTTGGTTATAATGTCATCAGTCATGAAAAGCAACACTGATCAATTCATTGATCAATTAGGACATCCATACTTTGAGAAGATGCCTTTTTGATGTGTGTTCTGTTGTTTGTTCTTGTATCTTTCCTGAATTCTCTAAATCTTGTTTTGAATCTTGCTAATCAAGTGTTTCGGTGGTGTTATAATCGGACGGTTGGACAGGTAATAAAGGGATTAATTTGGTGAGTGAAAAATTGGTTTGCAAAATATTCATTCTACATTGGTGGTGGTTTAAATAATCCAGCTCTATTTTCATTTGATTTTGTAGTAGAGACGTGTGATTTTTATTTCCAAATTAATGAGATGGTGGTTAAGTGGATTGGGATCATGTGTCCTAGATTAAGGGGGAGTGGGTGTTTGTTTTTGGAAGGAGAGAGAATAATGTTTGGGCTTAAAATCTGTTTTTTGGTAAATAAGGGAATATTTTTTTTTTTTGCTTTCTTTTTCTCTCTCCTGGCAACGGTCATTTTTCTGGGTATAAAAGATCGTTTTTTTACCGTTTGCCCTACTTCTCCAAAATTCACCTGCAAAATTTGATCTCTCTTACTCTCACGGCGTCTCTCTCTCTCTCGATTGTTGTTTGTTTTTTGTGTCTTTTCTTCAAAATTCTTGGAGTATGTCGACCCCACCATCTCCGTCCCATGTTCCTGAACTATCGAAGGGCGTGGTCCATCCCAGTGAACAGATTCCATTGAATCTCCCAAGATTCGGTGGCCTGGACATTCGCGAAGAAACTGGTGGTGCTTTGCCTCCAAACTCGTCACTGATCGCAACATCTGCTGCCAATCCGCCGCCGCTCGATTCTCAAGATTTTGTTCCTGCTCCGTTGCCTTCTGATGGTGAAAGATGAAGTTCATGGCTATGAAATCGAGGACATGGTGCCTGTGTCACCAAAGTTCTTGACTATGGAAATGGAAGAGTTGTTTGACGGTTATCAAACTTGAAGGATGATTGTTGAGCGCCGAGTCCCGATTGAAATCTTTGAGAAGAAGAACCTTATTGCCTTCTTCAAACATCGAGGTATGTATTCGACCGTTACTACTGCAATTTTGTTTGTGCATGATGTCATCCTTGAGTTCTATGCAAATATGTTATCGTCTGTTGTGGATCCCAATTCTGTGAATTATGGTAAAGTGTTTGTGCGTGGGAAGGTTTATTCTTTTATTCCTGACTTGGTTAATGAGATGTTTGGAACTGAGTCA
The DNA here is from genome assembly GCA_014905375.1 of Phtheirospermum japonicum. NCBI lineage: Eukaryota > Viridiplantae > Streptophyta > Magnoliopsida > Lamiales > Orobanchaceae > Phtheirospermum > Phtheirospermum japonicum. Next base: position 1,015,312 of record BMAC01000599.1, on the reverse strand, counting down.
TAACATGGAGACTTGACCGTGGATGACATGGATGAGGTCATCACTTTATTGTCTGGTGGGCTGACGAAGAAATGGCAAGAGCAAATACCCTGCACGCGTCTTTCCTCTCTCTATTCCGTTTTGCATAAGGTGGGAGTTTTCAACTAGGTTCCTACCAAGAATGCGACGGTGGTCACTCGTCCTCAGGCGGTGTTTTTATACAAACTTGGTAGCGATATCAAATTCAACTTTGGCCAACATGTTTTTGAGGCCATCACAAGGTTTTCGACGACCAAGGCCGCGTCCTCTTTATGTTTTTCGTCTCTTATCTACAACCTGTTAGAGAGTCAAGGTTTCCAGCCTACCGTCAATGACGTGCTCACTGGGGAGGCTTATTGTTTCTCTTTACGTGTGATTCACACGTATTTATCATGATTTTTGTATATATTTGGCTAATGTTTTAGTTAGATTTTTTGTTAGTTTTGGTATAAGTTGGATAGATTGACCATATTTTCGTATTTATGTATCTCCGACTTATTTTATCATTTTTAATATTTATATCAGAGATTTTGAAGTGTTTTGATCTTAAGATGGACGAGTGTGGGCCCGCGAGTGGAGTTTCAAAGAAATTGGGCCACGATTTGATGTATTACCTCTGACATTGGGTCTGTTATCTACACTAGGTTACCCAGTGTCCGCACACTGGACTTACATTCGATCGGATGGACCTGATGTCCGGTCGGATCAAATTACTGGACTCATATCTGGTCGGATGGTCTGACATCCGACCGGAGGCTGGGTATGTCATCCACACTACGTTACCCAGTGCCAAGCGTTCAAGCGTTACAAACTTGAAGTTTGAGGAGATTTTCAATCACGAAAGGGGATTTGAAGGCTACAAAAGGCCAAGAACTCAGCCACATTCATGATCCATTTAACTATCCATTATCACTCGTCTGGTTTGTGACAGACGGGTTCGAGAAGACATTCTTGAACCTCTTGGGGATGATAATCCATGAGTGTTCTTGAATCATTTTTCATTCTATTTTCCCTTTTTCCAATTAAAACTTTAGTTTTTTAGTATCGAGTAGATTATAGATGGTTAATCGCTACCCGGATAGAAGGGACGAAGACCTCCTACGATGACACGCTCGAAACTGACAACTCCGATCCGTCACCTCAAAGCCCCACTACAACTAGTTGCAGTAGCGTAAATTCGATAGTTACCACGGTGGTCGCAGCATCTCGGGAGTGTGTGACATCTTCCAAGGCTCGATTCGTAGATGATAATCCTTCCGAAGTAGCTGGAGATAGTTCTTGAAAAATATTTCATTTTCTTACTCTCTAAACTCTACTTTAGTTGTATGGTTGAATGTTTGAACACTTTTGATTTCGATAGTTAATGGTTATTTCAGTATTTCATAATCGTGTGATTGACGCTCGCATTGGTTAATCGAGTTGGTAATTCTCTTTGTTACAATGGCTAGTTTTAGAAGTAATTTAGTTAATGATTGCTGTGTGTTCGACGAAATGCTTGAGTAACAATTCTTAGTTTAAATCTCGTAGTTAAGTTCTTGCGAGGAGATTGACGACCTCCTAGTAAGAGTAGTTTAATTTTCTGCTTAGTTTGAGAAATGTAGTTATCTGCTTGCGAAGAGATTGATGCCCTTTAGCAAGATTAGTTGTAATAATGGTTACCTTTCGAATGATAAAACCAAAACCTTTTTGTCCACGTGTTTAGATTAGACTTTTTCCTCGTTTCTCATTCGTACAAACAAACACAAAAATTATTTCCGATTAGCCTTCCTCGAGAGATTCAACTCGAGTTAACTTGCCAGTCTACGGTGACCCCGTTCTCTTGCGGGCGAACTAAAACCTTTCAAACATAGACACACATTTGTTTAATTAGATTTTAATTTTGAAAGGAACCAAAAAGTTCGAATCAAAATTTGGCGCCGTTGCTGGGGAAGGCTAAAGGTTTTAATTTTTGTGTTTGCTCTTTATGACCCTTGTCTGTTTTGTTATTGTTTTGCTTGTGTTTAGTATTTGTTGGTGATTTTTTATTTCTGTTTGTTTTCGTTATTTTATGCCGGTACGTTTTATCTTGTGCATTGAGTGTTGTGTATGCAAAGTACATCTCTCGAGTCCTGAAGATTCAACGATCCATTTCAAAAAAAAATTAAAATGTCTGACTCGTACGGTGTACCCCCGCACGATCGGCGTGGATTTCGACCGGCTATTCCCCTGAGCCCCGAAATGTGGGAGTACTTTCCAGATGAGTTCTACTTGAAGCAACTTTTGGTCTTTCATGGGCTCTCGAGTGAAGACCCATCCAACTTCATCCAAGAGTACAACGCCATAACCTTCCCCCTTTTAGGTCTTACGAAGAATCAAGTGAGGATGGGACTTGGAGCCCGATTTCTTGGCAAGAAAATTGTTGCCATTGGGGATTTCGAGTGAGGATGTTGGCGACTCGGACTTACTTTCTCTTTGTGGAGATGTTCGAGTTATGTTACTGGATTTGGAGGAGGTTTTCTTTGTTTAGACGCATTGCGTTCTGCCCGATGATTTGATCAATCTTAAAATTGAGGGGGTAGAAGAGGCAATCGAGAAGGAGTTTGGATCGGTCGATGATCATTCCTTCTGTTCGACCGACTTTCTAGTCATTCTGATGATCGAGCATTGTTCCACAATCCGGATGACTTTCGATCTCTTTTTGGTCATCGATTACTCACGTTTTTGACCTCCAAAGCCGGTTGGAGTTCTTATTTCTCTAATCATGGGACCTACTTATCGTGCCCACCTTGGTGATCTTCATTACCCGCTATTGCTCTTAGAGAATACTAAGACGTGGCACGATCGTCATTTGTTTCTGGATCCTGGATAACATCACTTTTGTAAGTCATCGAGCAAAAGACGTTAAAAGTTGCACTTCTTAGGAGGTAACCCAAGGTATCATTTTTCTAGATTAATTTAAAATTTTCTCATTTTTTTGTACATATTTTCGTTCATGATTAACTGGAGTTGCAAAGGTATGGTAATGATTTGTTGAGTTGTGCAGCGAATGATGGAAATAACTCTGTTATAGTTTGTCCGACCGGATGTGGATAATGACCGGTCAGATAAACCACACTTGACAGTTCATCCGACCGGATGAGAGATAATGACTGGTCGGATAAAACTCACTGGACAACCATCCAACCGGATGTGGATGATGACCGTTTGGAGAATACTACATAAATACCATCCTACTGGTTGACCAAGTGTCCAATCGGATGACGCGACGGATTTAAATAAACCAGACGATTCTGAATAAAATTCCTGAGTTCCACCTTCCCCTCCGGATGGCATGGGAATTTAGGCAAGGCCGAGCCCCAGTATTATATACCTTTCTATCCCAACTTCCATTTTCCATTTTTCTTTTGATTTTGTTTGATTTTTCCGCTTATGTGATGAGTGTCTGTATAACCATTCGACTAACTATTCGCATGATAATTAATTCAACGTTTTCCTTTTTTCCTTGTGTTGATTTGTATGATAGCAATGCGGACATTGCTTACTTTTGTGTGTAGGGGGTAGTCGTATATTATGCATGCGTAGTCATTTCAGTCGAATGATTCTGCTTGAGTCTTTCTTTGTGATGATGTACGAACCAACTAATTGTTTATGTCGACGTATGTCGAAATCATTCCCATGCTTATTTGTGTTTGTACTTGCTTGCCTGTAGAAATCATGTATTGCGTGATCTATCATTGGAGTCTTCTGAGCTTTTTTAGTGCACAATTTTTTAAAACATACTTATATAATTATTTAAAACAACATTTAGTCGTTAGCAATTTTGCGAAGCTTTTAAAACTCGATCACCTTGCTTTCAAAGTTTGAATAAAACCCTAGTAAGAAGCTTTGTGTGTTTATAAACATTTCATGCTGTGATTCGATAAGTAATTTGAGAAGTCTCTAAAGTTGCATGTGTATATTTGGTTTTGGAAATGACGATGGGCACATATAAAACCTGATTTCAGCTATATTCAGAAATAAAAACCACTATAAAATCCTGATGAGCCCCGTCGAGCCTTTATTTTGTCTCTTTGTTATCCATGAGCATCATTGTAGCTCTCATTTCGGTTAAGTTTGTGAGTTGAGAGTTTATTTTTGGTTTATTGAGATTTGAGGTTTGCAGGGTGGGAATTAGTGTTTCACGAATAAAATAATAAGAATAAGAATTTAAATTAAGGGTACTTAGGTTCATAAGAGCATATAGTTGTTAAGAATAAAAGTCTATTCATAAAGGCAAACGAGTGTAGAAGGAACTAACACTCATGTTCCTTAGGATCGGGCGTTTTTATTCAGTGTTGGATTAAGAAATAACCTTATTTATAAAAGGTTAGAAATAGCGTTACATGGTTGTTTTGGGAGGAATGATGGAGCATAATCTTGCTCCATGCTTAAGATTTTTTTTATTGTGTGAGTTATTTATTGCGTTTGTTCGCAAGTTAGCCACACATCTTTATATATGACGTACCTTACCAAAGAGCCTACATTACAACCTTAGAAAGTCCTAATACGATTCTTGATTAAATGTGCACACATATGAAATGTACGAGTCTTTGATTTTCACAAGTCGTTGGATGCATATTTATGTTGATCCGAGCGTATACACTTACCTTTTGTAAAACACGAGCGAATGAGTGCACCATAATATATTTCCATTTTGTGAGGACGTATTCTTTTGATTTCAAGGTGAAAAGTTGACACGGGTTTACGACAAAAGTGTTTATATTTGCAAAACTATACTATATGCAAAACATGACTCTTTGATCCAACTATATTCATACTTTCTTGGTTTTGATTCTTTCGTTTGTTCGAGGACGAACAAACCAATTAAGCATGGGGTGGTTGATTCCCACGTATTTGTCATGATTTTTGTATATATTTAGCTAGTGTTTTAGTTAGATTTGTTGTTAGTTTTGGTATAATTTGGATAGATTGAACATGTTTTCGTATTTATGTATCTCCGACTTGTTTTATCGTTTTTTATGTTAATTTCAAGGATTTTGAAGTGTTTTGATCTTAAGATGTACGAGTGTGGGACCGCGAGTGGAGTTTCAAAAAAATTGGGCCATGATTTGATGTATTACCTCTGACACCGGGTCTGTTATCCACAATTGGTTATCCAGTGTCAGCCCACTGGACTCACATTCGGTCGGATGTACCTGATGTCCGATCGGATCAAACCTACTGGACTCACATCCAGTTGGATGGTCTGAAATCCGATCGGACGCTGGGTATGTCGTCCACACTGCGTTACCCAGTGTCAAGCGTTACAAACTCGAAATTTGAGGAGATTTTCAGTTACGAAAGGGGATTTGAAGTCTACAAAAGGCCAAGAACTCAGCCACATTCATGATCCATCCCATTATCCATTATCCCTCGACCGGTTCATGACAGACGGGGTCGAGTAGACATTCTCGAACCTCTTGGGGATGACAACCCGTGAGTGTTGTTGAATCGTTTTTTGATTCTATTTTCCCTTTTTAGAATTAAAAATTTAGTTTTTTAGTATCTAGTAGATTGTAGATGGTTAATCGCTACCCGTATAGAAGGGACGAAGACCTCCCACGAGGACACGCTCGGAACTCACAACTCCGATCCGTCACCTCAAAGACCCATGACAACCAGTTGCAGTAGCGTAGATTCTGTAGTTACCACGGCGGTCGCAGCATCTCGGGAGTTCGTGACAGCTTCCAAGGCTCGAGTCGTAGATGATAATCCCTCTTAAATAGCTGGAGATAGTTCTTTCAAACATTTCAATTTCGTACTCTCTAAACTCTACTTTAGTTGTATGGTTGAATGTTTGAACGCTTTTGGTTTCGATAGTTAATGGTTATTTCAATATTTCTTAACCGTGCGATTGACGCCCGCATTGGTTAATCTTGTTGGTAATGTTCTTGGTTACAATAGATAGTTTTAGAAGTAATTTAGTTAATGCTTTCTATGTGATCGACGAAATGCTTGAGTAACAATTCTTAGTTTAAATATCGTTGTTAAGTGCTTGCGAGGAGGTTGACGACCTCCTAGCAAGAGTAGTTTAATTCGCTGCTTAGTTTGATAAACGTAGTTAATATCTTGCAAAGAGATTGATGACCTTTAGCAAGATTAGTTCTAATGATGCTTACCTTTTGTCCGCGTGTTTAGATTAGACTTTTTTCTCGTTTCTCGTTCGTAAAAACAAACACAAAAACTATTTCCGATTAGGCTTCCTCGAGAGGTTCGACTCGAGATAACTTGCCCGTCTACAGTGACCCCATTCTCTTGTGGGAGATCTAAAACCTTTCAAATGTAGACGCTCATTTGTTTAACTAGATTTTATTTTTGAAAGGAACCAAAAAGTTCGAATCAGCGCGGTCAAAACTTGACCGGGGCAAGCATCATTTATCTTCATTGGAATGCGCCTCCTAGACCTACCGAGAATTCTGGTGACGGTTCTGGTGTTTCTAACACCGGTTCCAACATTGTGCAGTTTCCCACTCCAGTTGTTCGGGCACAGTTAGCCTTGCTCGATAATTAGATTGCCCAGCTGCAGGTGCTTCGAGGATCTTTGTTAGAGGCCCTTTTAAATTCTTAACAAAAAGGGGGAGATGCTAGAGATAACAATGATGATGGTGGTGGAGATGAAGATGACGTTGATGGCGAAGCTGCCAAGGTGTTGGCCAGATTAGCCAAGAATAAGAGAAGAAAGAGGATCCGGTCCAGAAATAAGAAGTTAAAGAACATGAAGAAGCTGCTGAGGAAGAGAAAGGATCGGGGTGAAGGAACATTGACGTCTCCTCGTCAGTCAAAGAGGGTTCGCAGTCAATGAGTTCATATGCCTTCGCCTTTTTTTCTGTTTTGTTGAGTGGTTGAAAAACAATGTTTGTTTTGATGTTTGTTTTGATGTCGGTTTGTTTTATTAAACAATGTTCGTTTGTTTAGGGGGAGTTGTTTAACTTAGGAAGTTTAAGTTTGAATTTTTGAATTTATTGCATCGTAGATGTTTTGTCTAGAAAGGCAAAACGGGGAGAGATTGCTGATAATTTTATTCTTGGCAATTTTTTCTTTTTTAGTTGTTTGCCTTTCTTGGGCACAAAAGAAACTTGGACTCTAGATTCAATTTCCTAGTTTGTGTCTAGGACTTTAATTAGTCTCCTAGATTATGTTTAGGACTTGGTTTGATTGTTTACCAAGTATAGGACTCCTTTATTTAAGACAAGGAGAAGACACAAGAGAAATTAATGTTTTTGATGCACAGATTTAACAGAGCAGGATGACGCAATCATCAAGGAAGAACACAAGCAAGTTACATACTTGAAGCCATTGTCCGAGATCAAGAAGGTCTTTGAAGATGCGTGACCAACGGAGAAGATCATCCTTCACGACGACAAGTATTTTAGTATCATAATGTTTGATACTTTAGTTTTCATATATTACTTTATATCTTTTATGTATAATCTTGAACAAGAAAAGTAATATAGTTTTCGGGTTGTAAACCCAAGTTCACAAGTACTTTTACTTATGAACGAAACTTAAATTGTAATGTTTATCTTTTATATTTCGGGTGCTTATTTTTGTTAAACTCTGATTGATGTTAGTTTCGGTGATTGTAACACCGAAAGCAACATTATTTACTGATACTTATTTTTACTAACCATAGACCTACAAATCTACATCCTCTATTTTTTTCGGTAGAAAGAAACAAGGGTTTCGACAAAACACTCTCTACAACATTTTTAAAAAATGTTTTTTTATATTGAAAAAGATAAATGCCATAAACAACGACTTCTACATTTGTTGTTTATGGAACCAATAACCATTGTCTTAGCAAAGAATGCACGCTAATAGACAAAATTTTCATAAATTGTTGTCTTAGACCCATAAAATTATTGTCTTTGACAAATATATTTGCTAATTGACAATGGTTTACTTAAAATGTTGTTAATTGTTCTAAAGACAATAATTTATCAAAAATTGTGGTCTTTTGAGTGTTGTTGTTTAGTATTTATCTTGTAGTGACTCTTCTCAGTCTAAGGATAATTATGAGCTAGATGAGACAGCTTGTGCAGCTTATGACTAAACTAGGTGAACTTACCTTAAGCAAATGATCTGATTGTATTTTTTCTGCTCTAGTAAACTAAGGTTGCTTGATTAATAACCCAAAATACGTTTGTTGATAAAATATTGACTTGTGAAAAGAGTTGCGACTGAAATCTAGGTGTGTTCTCTTGAGTTACTGAGTTGTATGTAATGATCAAAGTCGAGCATAATTCATACAATTTAAAAACTAACTCCAAAAACCCAACTACAACCATCTCCGCTGTGATGGATATTGTGAGACAGAGCATCATCTCCGTTATGGATGGGGTATGAATTCATTTCATAATTTTGTGTAAAATATACACTCATTATATTGATATATTAATAATGTGATAAAAATGAGGCACAATGAGACATTTGATAAGAGTTGCATTTACTCCCCCTTCTTGTTATTTTATTGATTAATTGATGCCCTGTGAATGTGGGTCGAACTAAGGATATGACAAGTTATGTGCGCAGGTATTCTTAGTGATAACAAGATATTAGCGACCTCAAACAAGATATTAGCGACCTAAATAGCTTCCACTTCTCGTCACAGCGACCTGATAAGTCTCTAAAAATCCTCCTGGCGACCTAACCGATCTTGCAAAACAACACCTTCAGCCAAGGCGGGGGGCGGCCTTGACAAAGGTCCTCCGATGCTTAAGTTAGATAGTGCGAGAGATAATTTAAGAAATCAATCCGTCATAAACAACATAGAGCTCCCAATGTCAATGCTAGCGTAGGATGAACAACTTAAAAATAAAGAGAGGTATGCACCCCTTTTATAGAGACAAGAGAAGTCCTCCCCAAGCCAGGGTTTCCTTCTCCCACCACAATTCCATAAATACCATGACCGACTTAGAATTAGGATTTCTCCTGTATGCTAAGTTCCCATAAATAATAAAGTTCCCATTAAATTACCAGAATAGGCCTGAGCCTTTTATTCTTTCCATACAGTTCGTCGGGACCCCATAGGACCATCCTTATGAGCCCATTCAGGCCTAATATTTATAAAGCCCATAACCGAGCTATCAGATAAACGCACAACTAACAAAAACCTAAGAGGTCGCGACCCTTAATGAGAACTCATCCTCATACTTCAGGTCGCTACTCTACAAACCAGCTCGCCCATCTACCAGAAGAAATGCTCCTTCCAAGAAATGAGTTCGCTTACCATAAATACCCACATATATTACGTATGGATTTGTAGTATCGTATCAGCTAGTCCCCCATGTTCTAGCTGATTGAGGTACGAAATCAGGTAGGACATGTAAATAGAAAGTTAAAAGAACACGAACATAAAACATAAACAAATTACCCTGCCAACTTACCAAATCATATTTTAGAATAACTCAGCTCGGCATACCGAGCTATAACATCAATCATCCCATAAGAATTTATCACATAAAACCGCGACCTCCAAAATGTCAGCTCTCTGAGCCCGCTCATCCTCTAAGAAGAATGCTCCTCTTGGAAGAAGAGATATGCGAGTGATTAGCACAAATTTGTCTTGATTTTAGTTAGTATTTTAGCTCATTTTTATTGTTGATTTCGGTGAAAGTTGGATAGATTGAGCATATTTTCGTAACTTCTTATCTCCAACTTATTTTATCATATTTTAATTAATTTTATATTTATTTTAGGTATTTTGAGGTATTTATATTTTTACGTAGTCAAGGATGGGCCTACAAGTGGAGTTTCGGCGAAAACGAGCCTTGATTTGAAGTATTTAAGCTGACACTGGGTACCAGTAATTAGGTGCTAAATTGGTGAATTAAATATTGAAGGATGATCCATAGGAGTTGCACGAAGAAACGAGACACAAAACAAGTGAATTGGTGAAGAAATGACAGTTTTTGGCCTTCTAGAAGGGATGTCTCTGGGCCCAACCGGTATAAAAAGCTGTGCTGGAAGCACCTCCTGATTCTGGGCCTTCTAGAAGGGTCGTTTCTGGGCTCAGCAGGTATGGAAAGTGCTGAATGTCCTTGAAGGGGCGGAAACCCTAATTTTGACCCCTTTTCCAAACAACCTACACCTATAAATACCCCCCACCCCTCACATTCGAAAATACATATTATTCCTAGGGTTTCTAAGGCCTTTGGGGGGTTGACAACCCCATGAGTGCCATTTTATTTTCTTAGTTTCTCTTAATAATTCTTAGTTTTAAATTCTTAGACTTTAGATTAATTTATATTCAAGATTTTGTTGTGGAACGCTGCTAATTTCTTCATTTAATTAGTAAGTACTTATATCTTATTCTATTTAATTTAGATCACATGCTTTGAATTAGTTTAATTAAATCTTTTAGAATAATTATTGTTTCCATGACGAATTGTGATTATGATTGTGTTGGGATTGTGATGTTTAGATTGATTATTATTAGCTAGATCTTATGGGTCTAGAGMCTAGATTCGTTGTGAACCATCAATTGGGAACTCCCAAGCGATCGTGGAGACGAATCAAAGCTCTAGAACCCTAGTTTTCTTATATCGTTTTAAAATTCTTTTAATTAATTTTCTCTTAGAATAAGTAATTTCTAGATTTAATTTAATTGCTCATAGTTTAGATAATCTTTAGATTTAATTAATTATTTCATAGTTTAATTAATCCTTAGATTTAATTTATTGCTCTTAGTTTAATCTTTAGTTCTTAAAATAATCAAACAACCCACCCACCCCCACCCCCACCCCCCTGTCCGCGTGTTTAGATTAGTTTTATTTTTATTTTCTTATTCATGAAAACAAACACAAAATGAACTTCCGAATCTAGCTTTTCTCTGAGATCGACACGAGTCAACTTACCCACCTACAAGTGATCCCGTTCTCTTGCGGGCGAACTTTTTAAAATWGACAACTTTAAATAAAAATAGGTGCGAAAAAGTTCAAATCAAAATTTTGGCGCCATTGCCGGGGAAGGCTAAAGGTTGTAATTTTTGTATTTGCTCTTCGTGACCTCTATTTATATTTATATTTTATTTTATTTTTTTCGTTTATCTTTTGTAATTATTTGTAATTTATCTTTGTGTTTGTTTTTCTTATTTTCTGCTGGTACGTGTAATCTTGTGCGTTGAGTGTTGTGTATGCAAGGTACATCTCTCGACACCTAGGTTCAACGACCCAAAAAAATTAAAAAAAAAAAAAGAGAATGTCTGAATACGGTATAACGTCCGATTGGCGTGGCTTTCGACCGGCTATCCCATTGAGCTCCAAGATGCGGGATTACAATCTTGACTATTTCTACATAGAGCGAATCCCGATTTTTTATGGACATCCGAGCGAGGATCCAGTTAAATTTTTCCAAGAATACGAGGACATTACCCGGATTTTCCCTCTTCTCGGCCTTTCGAGAGATCAAGTGCGGATGCGACTCTTCCATTATGCTCTTAAAGATCGGGCAAGAAAATGGTTAAATTATGCAGAGCCCGACTCTTTACCAACGTGGGAGTACGTGTACGATCGATTCATGAGGAAGTTCTACTTACCTAGATTTTTATGGGATCGTTGTGGAGCCCGAGGACATTTGGCGAATGCATGCACAGTACCATTCGACGATGAGCCACAAGAGAATATTGTCGCCGTCCAAAAGTATGCAAGTTATGATTCTTATGTCCCTCCCGAAATGATTCCTTCCTACCCGAGCTATGAGGTTTACCAACCAAATGATAAATTAGTGGTGGAGCAGCAAGACCAAGGAGATAAGATGATTAGAGTTCAAGACGACATCGTCATATTAACCAAACTCGAAGATGACCCTTTAGAGTATATGCATCGAAGTTATGAGTCTATGAAACAAAGTTTTGAGAATATGGAGATGATGCTGGCTCAAATGATAGCTTTTGCAAGCAAATTATCGAACGAGGGGGATGAGGTACCAATTCTTGATATTGTGAAGTCCCCTTTGGTGGTAGAAGATTCATGCTCGAATACGTGTTTCGAAGAGAATGAGTGTAAGGAAGAGGTTTTGGAGAGTTTAGATGAATTCACCCCTCTTGCGCTTTTTAATGACTTCATAGACGAGAACGAGGAGGTGTTGCCATTGGAGAACCCAAATGACGTTGAAGGTTCAAGCCTACTCGAGCTCAATGAAGATGGAGGTGATGCGATGTCCAATATAGAAACGGCAGTGGAAGAATTATTGGAAGAAGATGAGATTATTGAGCCTCATACTATGCCACCCGAAGCATTAATAGAGGTTAAGAATAAAGTGTTGGTTGAGGAAGTCGAAAAAATTCCCCCTCTCCTTTGCCCTTTTGTAGGTTTTAGTTATTTTCAAGTTGTTGAGGGGGATATTAAAGATTTGAAGGAGTTCGGAGTGTACGAGGGATTTGCCATTTGTTCAATGGATTCCCTAGTCTTTAAGAAGTTCGAGGATCACCCTATGCCGCACTTTACTATTGATATGTTCATGGTGATCGTTTATTCGCTTTTTCGACCTCCGAAGGGATTTGGTATTTTATTTCTACGATTCGATGTCCGTGCTTGCCTTGGTGGTTTAAATCGCCCATGCTTACTCTTAGAAAACACTAAGGTGTGGCATGATCGTCACTTGTTTTTGGATCCGGGATAGCATCGTTTGTAGAAGGCGTCAAGCTTTCGACGTTAAATAAGCGCTTCTTGGGAGGCAACCCAATCAATTTTTTCTATCCTTTGTATTTCTTTTTAGTTTATTTCTCTATTTCTATTTTACGTTTAGGTTATGTTTCTGAAAAAGGAAGAAGTGTTATCGAGGATGGACTAATCCTTAGAATGAAGAAATCAAAATGGTCGATGGTTCACGGATCGCGTCGATCGACGCCGGCACCGACGCAGCGTCGGCGCCCGCCACCGCCCGCGTCGACCGACGCCCTGTCGACGCGATGCCCAACCCATCTTGGCTTGCGAGTTTGAGCGGAATTCTCTTCAACCCGACAACGTTCCCTCCTACGATGACTTCTTCCGCAAGTTTTAAGTTTTTGTTGAAGACATTTTTCACGCAATTGGAGACGAAAGATGATTGCACAAGTACTTTTGGAGAAACTCGACTATTTTTCAGGGACCTTTTCTTCACCCTTTCCTCTTTTGATTTTTTTTTCTTATATTTATGACAATCAGGAGATTTTCGAGTTTTTAGAGGGGGGGATGGTTGAGTATGATTTATATTTAAAAATTGTGCAAAAATTTGAAATTTGTACGTGATTGATTGCTCTTTCTGCGCAGAATTGTGTTTGTATGGCTTGCCTGTCAAAGTTAACTAAGTTTGAATTGATGTTCATGTCTTTTGAGCGTGTATAAGTGCATAAGTTTTTCAAAATTATTATTTATTGTAAAATGATACTTGGACGCAATTGATTTCGAAAAACCTTAAAAACAGCGTCAATTCAAAACTTTTTCATGCAAAAATCCAGTGAGTAGCCTGAGTGATTATCATCTTTGCATGTACTTGAATGAGTTTTGATTTGAGATCTCTTTGAAACCGCTGAGTGTAGTTGACTTTGAAAATGAGGTTAAGGCACAGAAAAAGCCCTATTTCCGGCCATATCCATATATTTTAGCCACTAAAAATTTTTAATGAGCCAATCATAGCCAAATTATCCATGCCTATAGTCTTGAGTGATTTTATTGAGTCGACCCCTACTAACCCATTAAAAGCGTGGGGTAGGAGTTCATTATTTTTATTGGTTATTAGTGTTTTGGGATTTTTATTAGGAATTTGTGAATTATTGTAATTAAGGCCCACCATCCTTCATAATAAAAAAAAAAAAAAAGAAAGGAACCCCATAAAAAAAAGAATAAAAGGGGAATATATAAAAAAAAAGAGAAAGAAAAAGAAGGATGATGAATCGTGTTAAGTCATTGCCTATGCGCTAATAAGGCTTGTGTTTTATTGTTTATGTTATTATGAAACCTAATGTTTAAAGGCAAAGAGGTTGAGTTGTAATAAGAAGCATATCATGAGCTTCAATTGTGTTTAAGTGGTTTGAGCTTCAAGTCGGTTTTAGAGTTACGAGTTGAGAAATAGCCCT